>SJYX01001591.1:131499-145463 GCA_006410675.1 Oreotragus oreotragus | reverse complement strand
CAGAAGCTGATTGGATGACCTCCACTGTCTTTCTAGCTGCTGCCATCCACCAATGCATACAAGAGTCCTTGGGGCTGTCTCTTATACACATCTGGTTTCCTGACCGGCGACTTGGGTGACCGCAGGCATAACCACGGCGCCTGGGGGCTCAAGTGGCTGGTGGTGCAGGTTCCTGCTTGGGGGGGGGTGGTGGCAGTGTGGTGTGGTTGGTGGGCAGGGCCGGTCTGGGCAGGCGCTTGGGCTCCTGGGCCCCACGGTGCCCCCCAGGTCCTCAGGACACGCCTGTGGCCGCCAGGGGCATCCAGACCTGCAGTCCTGACGCAGAGGGGCACAGCACGGCAGGGTCTGCAGGAGGTCCACACGGGGAGCGGGGAGCCAAGGCTCCCCCCACACAGCAGGTTCCCGGGGAGGGGCCCCTGCCGAGGGGTAGAGGCCGAGGAGGGGGCGGGCCGGGCCTTGACTGTGTGGGTGGTGGGGCGGGCTGCCTCGGGACAGGCCCGGGCGAGGCCGGGTCTCAGCCGGGACGGCACGCGGGGAGGCAGGCAGCAGAGCCCCACGACTTGTCCCCACGCCCCCCAAGGCCTGGACCCAGGGAAGGGGGGCCGGCATCTGTTGACGAAGCTGCCACGGGGCTCCTTCCTGGTCTGTAAGAGTACAGGGTGGTCGGGAGGCAGGGTGCCATGCGGTGGACGGGCACGCAGTGGGTGCTCAGCAGCCCCCCACGGTCGGCCGCAGGGGGAGGCCATCCCCGACGGCAGGAGTCGACTGTCCTAGAGGCCAGACCAAGGGTGCTGGCCGCTGCTCTGCACCCAGCTTGGGCCCCTGCCTGGCCAGGGAGGGACCCTGGGGCCTGGGGCCTTTTCGTGGCATGGGGGGCAGACCGGGGAGGCCTGAGCACAGCCGGGGCAGCGCAGAGCAGGCTGCAGCAGGGGACCACGCTAGGGCTGGAGCTTGGCTCAGCCGGGCTCTGGGCGGGACGGCCTCTGCCCCACCAGACCCACCCCGAGCAGCGCTGGGCATCAGTCCCGCCGCTGCCCCCGGTACTGCCTCATCTCTCCCGCCTGGGCACCCTCGAGCTTCTCCCCCGGCTCCAAGGCCCTGCCCCTTGAGGGTCTCTGGGTCCCCCCTCGCCCCCACCATTCTGCCCGCCCCTGCCTGCCCACGGAGCCCCCTCCCACCCACTCCAGTGCCCTTATCTGAGTCCAGCCCCTGCGCGATTGCTGGGAGCCCATCCCCATGACAACGGGGCAGATGGCGGCTGCGATTAGCTGCTCTCCCTCCCGCCACAGCTCAATCCGTCTTTGAAATTAAATCAGCTGCGATAACATCGACTGGCCAGGGGAGGGGGGCAGGCAGGAGGCTGCCCAGGCCGCACCCACCCCACCCCAGGCCTGGGCGCAGGGCGAGAGGAGTAGGAGGGGGGTAGACGGGCTTCCAGTGAGGATGGGTAAACTTGTCCACGTCTCTCGGCCTCCGAGCCTCAGTTTCCCCATCTGTAAAATGGGGGCAAGTGGCCGTCCCTGTTTTGGGGGTCAGTGAGAGTCTCTGGGGAGAGTGTATAGGAGGAGCCCTGGGGGGCTCTGCTGCTGCTGCTGCTAAGTCGCTTCAGTCATGTCCCACTCTGTGCGACCCCATAGACGGCAGCACACCAGGCTCCGCCATCCCTGGGATTCTCCAGGCAAGAACACTGGAGTGGGTTGCCATTTCCTTCTCCAATGCTTGAAAGTGAAAAGGGAAAGTGAAGTCGCTCAGTCGTATCCGACTCTGTGTGACCCCATGGACTGCAGCACACCAGGCTCCGCCGTCCCTGGGATTCTCCCGGCGAGAGCCCTGGAGTGAGTGGGGCTCAGCAGGGCTGAACACACGGCCTGTTCCCGTCCATGGAGAAGCCCAGGCCATCGGGGTCCCAGGTGGCCTCAGGCTACACGTGGTCGGAGGCTGCAGACCTGCCCTGCGAGCTGTGGTGCGTCCCTCCCCAGGGCTTTGCTGCCCTCGCTCATAAAGGCTCCGGCGTCACTGAACCTGGTGCCCGAGGGGCAACGCTGGGACCCCGTCATGTCCACCCGCAGTAGGGGATAGTCAGGGGCCCTGAGGGACGTGGGGACCCAGGAGAGACGTGTGCAAGAGGGGGTGTAAGATCTCCCCGAGGGTGTGGTGGCAGGAGAGGCCTGGGTAGAGCAGGGTGTTTCAGGAATCGGGTCAGTCTGTGCAAAAGTCCCACTTCAGGAAGGGAGGCTGCGGGGGCTGGGGGGAGGTGAGCGGGGACCCAGGGGCAGCAGGGAGACAGAGGCCCGGGAGGAGGGTTCCTGGCATGGCACGGCCCGCGCTGAGGTCTCGAGGAAGGAGCTCCCCTGGTGAGTGTGCAGGAGCGAAAGGAGATCACTGGGGCTGGAGCACAGAGTGTGCCAGGGGAGCCAGGGAGGTCGGGGCGGGGCTCAGCGGTCACCCCGAAGACCTGCTTTTCCTTTGAGTGTCTCACGGACCTCTCAGGTTTTCACAAGACCCTTCCAGCTGCGGGGATGACAGCGGGATGAAGGGAGGAGGCTAGGGCACTGTTTGGGTGAGCCACGAGCAGATGTGGGCCTGGTACAGGCGGTGAGCGTGGGAGCTGCGCTCTGAACGGGGCCTCACCGTCTCCTGCCTCAGCGCTTTTGCTCGGGCCATGCCGTGCCCAGAACCCTCCTTCCAGACCCCTCTGTGCCCGCCTCCCATGGGTCTCTGTCTGGCCTTCAGCTCTTCCGTCTGTCAGAAGGGGTTCCTGGCCGAGAAGAGGATGCAGAGAGGGGCTTAGGATCAGAGAGGGGCTTAGGATCAGAGAGGGGCTGAGGGTGTGCGGCCCACTGAGCTGGTTCTGGCCACCACCAGGCTTCATCCACTTGGAGGGACTGGAACAGGGGACGGCTCCGACCAGCCTGTGAGTCGGGGGGGACACCGAGGCGAGGTCCTTGGGGTGTCTGTGAATGCCCATGCCTTGCAACCACCCAGCCCCGGGACCCTGCACCCGCTGGTGGGCTGCTGGCCCGTAATTGGATTTGCTGGGCAGCTGTCGGGGCTAAGCAGGACCACTTGATGCAGCCGCGCTCGGCCAGTAATTGGTGAAGTTAGCAGGTCGGTGGGGGCAGAGGTCGGGTAGTTAATGCTGTCGTGGGGGCTTTGATGAAGTCAGTCCGGCTGCAGGGCTGGGAGCCGCGGTGCGACTGTGTGCCACGGGGCTCCGCTGCCCCTCGCCTAACATGGTTAGGGGGCCTCCAGCTGCTGGCTGAGCCCTGGGCTCTGCGGGGCTGAACCCAGGAGGCCTGAGCCTGCAGGGGCAGCAGGTCACCTGCTGTGTGCTCCTGCCCAGGGCCCTGCAGCACCCGAGGGGACTCGTGGGCCTCTAGGGATCTTGGGGTGCTGCCCTGTGGCGGGGATGGGGGAGACAGCGGCCGGGCCACCGGGATCTCGTGGGGAGGGTGAGGCATGACATCTTCATGCTGAAGGCGACCAGTGCCCCTCCACCCCCTCCCCACCACAGGCCAGCGGCGAACGCCCGTGGTGGTTAGAGGCCCCAGGCCGCGGGCTGGGCAGGCGGGCGGCCATCGTGACCCTCACGACCCCGACAACGCACGCGCACGGACGCGGGCACGGAAACGCACGCACGGACCCGCATGCGCGCATGGACCCGCGCGCATGGACCCGCACGCATGGACCTGCACGCATGGAGAAGGGCACGTGCGCATGAACACGCACGCACACACGGACCCGCACGCACGGACCTGCACGCACGGACACGGACCCGCGCGCACAGGCCCACGCGCACGGACCTGCACGCATGGAGAAGGGCATATGCGCACGAACACGCACGCACGCACGGACCCGCACGCAGGCGCAGGAAGTGCCAGCCCGGAGCCCGCGCAGCGCCCTGGAGAGGTCAGTCTGAGTCGGACGCCTGACCCGCCCCCGGGCCTCGCAGGTGGGCCCAGCCGTCCGCCGCCCCCGCCCCCGCAAGCGAGCCACCATGCCCGCAAGCTCGCTTAGCACGTTTATTGAGCGCCGCCGGGTGGTGCGCGGGTGGCGCCTACTTGCTGTGCACCCGTTTGAGCTGCTCCCTGCCGTTGATGGTCACCGACTTGAGCTCCCCGTCCTCCTCCACCTCCACGTGCTCCTGCCCGTTCTCCACGACGCGCTTGGTGGTGACCTTGTGGCCGTTGACGATCTCGGTGGACGACATCACCGATTTGAAGCCGGGGCCGCCAGAGCCGGGGCCGCCGAAGGACGTGGACGAGAAGGTGGTCCGGCCGGCGCCCCCGCGGCCCAGGCTGTCAAAGGCCGAGGAGGCCTCCATGAAGGCGGGGAACTCGCCGAAGCCGGCCGAGAATGCCCCGCGCAGCGCGTGGCCCCGGGCCCCGCGCCCGCTGCTGAGGGGCGCGTCCCAGAAGCCGAAGGAGAAGGGGTCCAGGCCTCCGAAGAACTCGCGGAAGATGTCCTCCGGGTTGCGGAAGGCGTAGGCGCCGCCGTGCAGGGAGCCGGGCCCGCCGAGCCGCCAGCCGCCACAGCCCGCGCGGTCACACAGCGAGCGCTTCTTGGCGTCGGACAGGACCTCGTAGGCCTCGGACACCTGCTTGAATTTCTTCTCGGCCTCCTCCTTGTCGTCGGGGTTCTTGTCGGGGTGCCAACGCAGGGCCAGCTTGCGGTAGGCCTTCTTGATGTCCTCCGGGGAGGCGCTGGCCTGCACCCCGAGCACTTCGTAGTAGTTCGCCATGCCGAGGGCCGGGGCGTGGAGGCGGAGAGACGCGGGCCCGGGCCCGGACGGCCGGGAGGCGGGGGCAGCAGCGGCAAGTGCGGGCCGCTCGGCGGGGCCTGGCCGGACTCTGGCTCCGGGGCAGCTCTGCCCGGCCGACTACCCTTTCAGCACCAGCGCAGGGGGATGGGTGGGCACCTCGCTGGAGGGGCGGGGGGAGGGAAGGCAGTGCCGCTGGGGGCGCCCCCTCGGCCACAAGGCCCCCCGCAGAGCCGCCCGGCCCTTTGTGACATCGGGCCTGGGCGGAGCAGAGCCCGGGCCCTGCCGTCCGAGGCCTGGTACACGGCCGACCCTGCGCAGGAGGCCACGCCTGGGGGTCCACGCTCGGAGCTCAGGCAGCTCTAGCCGCCAGGGCTGAGCCCCAGGGGCTGAGACAGGACCAGCGTCCGGAGGTCTGCGCTGGGGCTCAGGGAGGGGCGTGAGGACCCCCGGGTGCGAGTGGACTGAGCCCAGAGTCTGGGTGAGGCCGGGGCCGGAGTTCCTTCCGCTGGCGCCCGGCGGGCCTCTCAGGTTGTCTGAGACAAGCCCCGCAGAGGCACGGGTGTGTGTCAGCATCTTGCACCACCACGCGTGCCTCGAATGAATGAGGCCCAGAGAGAGACTTGTGGTCACACAGCAGGTGGCTGAGAGAGGGAGGTGCTGGGGCGTGGTGGACGGCATGCTCAGTGCTGGTGGGAAGGGCAGGCCAGTGAGCGCGGTGGGTGGAACAGTGGCCCCGGCCCAGCCGCAGAACCTGCGGGAAAAGGGTTTCTCCGTATGCAATTAGGAATCACCCTGGATTACCTGGGCAGGTCCAAAATCTGTGACAGGAGTCCCCGGGAAAGACAGAGCTTCACTGAGAGCAAAGGCGGGGAGAGGGGGCAGAACACAGCAGGGCCCACCAGCCGCTGGGCCGGGCCGAGGGCGCAGCCCCCACCCAGCCTGAGGGAGCGCGGCCTCGGCCAGCGCTGCCTGCCGTGCTTGGCGGGAAGTAAGGGACCCGCGGTGCCCGGGGCCGTGCCTGCATCTTTTGCTCTTGTTCTGGCGCTGGGCGCTTCCAGAAGCAGCGTTAACAAGCATGTTAACACATGGATTCCCGCGCCCCTAGACCCTCCAGGTGAGACAGAGGCTCCGCCCCCGGGGAGTCAGCGGGCCCGGGAGAGCTAGCGCCCGCATCTGGTCTGCACCCCTTCCTGTTCGCCCCTCGGTGGCTCCTTTTCCCTTGATGCTCACGGGTGCTGGGCTCCCAGCACCTCGGGACAGCGTGTTCTAACCAACCCCAGATGCTGGGGGGGCGGCTGCAAGCAGATGGTGGGGACCCCAGAGTGACAAGTGCTGTCTCCTCACACCCCTCGCCCAGAGGACGGCTCACCCTCGGTCCCCAGCCCGCCCACCCNCACCCCTTCCTGTTCGCCCCTCGGTGGCTCCTTTTCCCTTGATGCTCACGGGTGCTGGGCTCCCAGCACCTCGGGACAGCGTGTTCTAACCAACCCCAGATGCTGGGGGGGCGGCTGCAAGCAGATGGTGGGGACCCCAGAGTGACAAGTGCTGTCTCCTCACACCCCTCGCCCAGAGGACGGCTCACCCTCGGTCCCCAGCCCGCCCACCCATGCGCTCAGTGGTGGAGTGATCCGATTGGACGCGGGTGCAGGCAGTTCCGCAGGTGGGACGCTCGGTGTCTGTCGCTGCAGCGGGAGCCTGTCCGCTGGGGCTGAGGGAAGGTGCCCACAGGAGGTGCCCGGTGGCGGAGGCTCTCCGCCATGTCGCAGAGGCTTAGGACCGATGCTTGGCTCTCGCCCGCTTTATGCGTCAGCACCCCAGGACAGCTGCTGGGGCTGCAAGACACATCCTCTCCTCCTGGAGCCCAGACTGAGGGGTCTCTGGGGGAGCGAGCGAGAGCTGGCAGACACTGGGGACCCTCGCACAGCCCCTCCTGGGACGTCGCAAATGTCACTGTTGCCCACACACGTGGGCAAGGCCGTTTTCAGTGGAGTGGGGGGTGGTGGTCCTTCAGGACAGGCCCGTGCGTCTCCAACAGCACCCTGAGAGGCGCGGCCCGTGCAGAGGGCAGAGGGCATTGCCTTGTAGTGGGTGAGGCGGCCGTGGTCTTGCGGGAGGAGAGGCTGGCCTTGCCTCTGCTGGGGGCGGCAATGGTAGCGGCCCGTGGCAGGAACAGTCGGGGCACTGGCGGGGATGGGGGCGCAGAGGGGAGCGCTGAGAGCGATCCCGCCGGCCGGCGCTCATGCAGGGACCACCACGCTCCTCCGGGGTCTCCATCGCACCCTGGAGGAGCCCCTTATGGCTGGAGTCCGCAGGGGCCTGAGGTGTGGAGAAGGAGGCAGGAGCAGGCAGAGGGCCGCCCGGAGGTTTGCAGCAGCTGTGGGTGACCCTCGCAGAGGCCGTGCTTTGGGGCAGCGGGCTGAGATGCTCAGGGTGCGCGCGCCAGATCGTGCCGGGGCTCGAGCAGCTGCCGGGTGACCCTCGAGAGTCGCTGCTTTGGAGCCGCAGACCGCGGTCGTCAGCGACTGGCTTCCCTGCTCTCTACGCCCCGTGTCGGCCAGCGGCTGTGGCCTCGGGTGCCTCCTCTTCACGCCTGTTACCTGGTCGGTACCCCGTGGCAGTGGCTCAGGTGAAGGGGGTGGTGGCTGTGGAAATGGGGGCGACGTGCGTGGGGTGGTGAGAAGGCGTGGTCACGGTGCAGAAACAGTGGCCTCGGTGGCCGCCGCTTGCTGAGGCCGGGATGCTGGTGGCGACGCAGGGATGGGGAGGAGCGTGTGGATGGCACGGCAGCGCAGACACGGGCTGGGGTGGTGGCGACGGGCAGGGCGCGGCAGGTGGCGGAGGTAGGGGTGCCGCCAGCGGGGACGGGGCAAGGGCTGTCTCTTATACACATNTGAGTGTGCAGGAGCGAAAGGAGATCACTGGGGCTGGAGCACAGAGTGTGCCAGGGGAGCCAGGGAGGTCGGGGCGGGGCTCAGCGGTCACCCCGAAGACCTGCTTTTCCTTTGAGTGTCTCACGGACCTCTCAGGTTTTCACAAGACCCTTCCAGCTGCGGGGATGACAGCGGGATGAAGGGAGGAGGCTAGGGCACTGTTTGGGTGAGCCACGAGCAGATGTGGGCCTGGTACAGGCGGTGAGCGTGGGAGCTGCGCTCTGAACGGGGCCTCACCGTCTCCTGCCTCAGCGCTTTTGCTCGGGCCATGCCGTGCCCAGAACCCTCCTTCCAGACCCCTCTGTGCCCGCCTCCCATGGGTCTCTGTCTGGCCTTCAGCTCTTCCGTCTGTCAGAAGGGGTTCCTGGCCGAGAAGAGGATGCAGAGAGGGGCTTAGGATCAGAGAGGGGCTTAGGATCAGAGAGGGGCTGAGGGTGTGCGGCCCACTGAGCTGGTTCTGGCCACCACCAGGCTTCATCCACTTGGAGGGACTGGAACAGGGGACGGCTCCGACCAGCCTGTGAGTCGGGGGGGACACCGAGGCGAGGTCCTTGGGGTGTCTGTGAATGCCCATGCCTTGCAACCACCCAGCCCCGGGACCCTGCACCCGCTGGTGGGCTGCTGGCCCGTAATTGGATTTGCTGGGCAGCTGTCGGGGCTAAGCAGGACCACTTGATGCAGCCGCGCTCGGCCAGTAATTGGTGAAGTTAGCAGGTCGGTGGGGGCAGAGGTCGGGTAGTTAATGCTGTCGTGGGGGCTTTGATGAAGTCAGTCCGGCTGCAGGGCTGGGAGCCGCGGTGCGACTGTGTGCCACGGGGCTCCGCTGCCCCTCGCCTAACATGGTTAGGGGGCCTCCAGCTGCTGGCTGAGCCCTGGGCTCTGCGGGGCTGAACCCAGGAGGCCTGAGCCTGCAGGGGCAGCAGGTCACCTGCTGTGTGCTCCTGCCCAGGGCCCTGCAGCACCCGAGGGGACTCGTGGGCCTCTAGGGATCTTGGGGTGCTGCCCTGTGGCGGGGATGGGGGAGACAGCGGCCGGGCCACCGGGATCTCGTGGGGAGGGTGAGGCATGACATCTTCATGCTGAAGGCGACCAGTGCCCCTCCACCCCCTCCCCACCACAGGCCAGCGGCGAACGCCCGTGGTGGTTAGAGGCCCCAGGCCGCGGGCTGGGCAGGCGGGCGGCCATCGTGACCCTCACGACCCCGACAACGCACGCGCACGGACGCGGGCACGGAAACGCACGCACGGACCCGCATGCGCGCATGGACCCGCGCGCATGGACCCGCACGCATGGACCTGCACGCATGGAGAAGGGCACGTGCGCATGAACACGCACGCACACACGGACCCGCACGCACGGACCTGCACGCACGGACACGGACCCGCGCGCACAGGCCCACGCGCACGGACCTGCACGCATGGAGAAGGGCATATGCGCACGAACACGCACGCACGCACGGACCCGCACGCAGGCGCAGGAAGTGCCAGCCCGGAGCCCGCGCAGCGCCCTGGAGAGGTCAGTCTGAGTCGGACGCCTGACCCGCCCCCGGGCCTCGCAGGTGGGCCCAGCCGTCCGCCGCCCCCGCCCCCGCAAGCGAGCCACCATGCCCGCAAGCTCGCTTAGCACGTTTATTGAGCGCCGCCGGGTGGTGCGCGGGTGGCGCCTACTTGCTGTGCACCCGTTTGAGCTGCTCCCTGCCGTTGATGGTCACCGACTTGAGCTCCCCGTCCTCCTCCACCTCCACGTGCTCCTGCCCGTTCTCCACGACGCGCTTGGTGGTGACCTTGTGGCCGTTGACGATCTCGGTGGACGACATCACCGATTTGAAGCCGGGGCCGCCAGAGCCGGGGCCGCCGAAGGACGTGGACGAGAAGGTGGTCCGGCCGGCGCCCCCGCGGCCCAGGCTGTCAAAGGCCGAGGAGGCCTCCATGAAGGCGGGGAACTCGCCGAAGCCGGCCGAGAATGCCCCGCGCAGCGCGTGGCCCCGGGCCCCGCGCCCGCTGCTGAGGGGCGCGTCCCAGAAGCCGAAGGAGAAGGGGTCCAGGCCTCCGAAGAACTCGCGGAAGATGTCCTCCGGGTTGCGGAAGGCGTAGGCGCCGCCGTGCAGGGAGCCGGGCCCGCCGAGCCGCCAGCCGCCACAGCCCGCGCGGTCACACAGCGAGCGCTTCTTGGCGTCGGACAGGACCTCGTAGGCCTCGGACACCTGCTTGAATTTCTTCTCGGCCTCCTCCTTGTCGTCGGGGTTCTTGTCGGGGTGCCAACGCAGGGCCAGCTTGCGGTAGGCCTTCTTGATGTCCTCCGGGGAGGCGCTGGCCTGCACCCCGAGCACTTCGTAGTAGTTCGCCATGCCGAGGGCCGGGGCGTGGAGGCGGAGAGACGCGGGCCCGGGCCCGGACGGCCGGGAGGCGGGGGCAGCAGCGGCAAGTGCGGGCCGCTCGGCGGGGCCTGGCCGGACTCTGGCTCCGGGGCAGCTCTGCCCGGCCGACTACCCTTTCAGCACCAGCGCAGGGGGATGGGTGGGCACCTCGCTGGAGGGGCGGGGGGAGGGAAGGCAGTGCCGCTGGGGGCGCCCCCTCGGCCACAAGGCCCCCCGCAGAGCCGCCCGGCCCTTTGTGACATCGGGCCTGGGCGGAGCAGAGCCCGGGCCCTGCCGTCCGAGGCCTGGTACACGGCCGACCCTGCGCAGGAGGCCACGCCTGGGGGTCCACGCTCGGAGCTCAGGCAGCTCTAGCCGCCAGGGCTGAGCCCCAGGGGCTGAGACAGGACCAGCGTCCGGAGGTCTGCGCTGGGGCTCAGGGAGGGGCGTGAGGACCCCCGGGTGCGAGTGGACTGAGCCCAGAGTCTGGGTGAGGCCGGGGCCGGAGTTCCTTCCGCTGGCGCCCGGCGGGCCTCTCAGGTTGTCTGAGACAAGCCCCGCAGAGGCACGGGTGTGTGTCAGCATCTTGCACCACCACGCGTGCCTCGAATGAATGAGGCCCAGAGAGAGACTTGTGGTCACACAGCAGGTGGCTGAGAGAGGGAGGTGCTGGGGCGTGGTGGACGGCATGCTCAGTGCTGGTGGGAAGGGCAGGCCAGTGAGCGCGGTGGGTGGAACAGTGGCCCCGGCCCAGCCGCAGAACCTGCGGGAAAAGGGTTTCTCCGTATGCAATTAGGAATCACCCTGGATTACCTGGGCAGGTCCAAAATCTGTGACAGGAGTCCCCGGGAAAGACAGAGCTTCACTGAGAGCAAAGGCGGGGAGAGGGGGCAGAACACAGCAGGGCCCACCAGCCGCTGGGCCGGGCCGAGGGCGCAGCCCCCACCCAGCCTGAGGGAGCGCGGCCTCGGCCAGCGCTGCCTGCCGTGCTTGGCGGGAAGTAAGGGACCCGCGGTGCCCGGGGCCGTGCCTGCATCTTTTGCTCTTGTTCTGGCGCTGGGCGCTTCCAGAAGCAGCGTTAACAAGCATGTTAACACATGGATTCCCGCGCCCCTAGACCCTCCAGGTGAGACAGAGGCTCCGCCCCCGGGGAGTCAGCGGGCCCGGGAGAGCTAGCGCCCGCATCTGGTCTGCACCCCTTCCTGTTCGCCCCTCGGTGGCTCCTTTTCCCTTGATGCTCACGGGTGCTGGGCTCCCAGCACCTCGGGACAGCGTGTTCTAACCAACCCCAGATGCTGGGGGGGCGGCTGCAAGCAGATGGTGGGGACCCCAGAGTGACAAGTGCTGTCTCCTCACACCCCTCGCCCAGAGGACGGCTCACCCTCGGTCCCCAGCCCGCCCACCCATGCGCTCAGTGGTGGAGTGATCCGATTGGACGCGGGTGCAGGCAGTTCCGCAGGTGGGACGCTCGGTGTCTGTCGCTGCAGCGGGAGCCTGTCCGCTGGGGCTGAGGGAAGGTGCCCACAGGAGGTGCCCGGTGGCGGAGGCTCTCCGCCATGTCGCAGAGGCTTAGGACCGATGCTTGGCTCTCGCCCGCTTTATGCGTCAGCACCCCAGGACAGCTGCTGGGGCTGCAAGACACATCCTCTCCTCCTGGAGCCCAGACTGAGGGGTCTCTGGGGGAGCGAGCGAGAGCTGGCAGACACTGGGGACCCTCGCACAGCCCCTCCTGGGACGTCGCAAATGTCACTGTTGCCCACACACGTGGGCAAGGCCGTTTTCAGTGGAGTGGGGGGTGGTGGTCCTTCAGGACAGGCCCGTGCGTCTCCAACAGCACCCTGAGAGGCGCGGCCCGTGCAGAGGGCAGAGGGCATTGCCTTGTAGTGGGTGAGGCGGCCGTGGTCTTGCGGGAGGAGAGGCTGGCCTTGCCTCTGCTGGGGGCGGCAATGGTAGCGGCCCGTGGCAGGAACAGTCGGGGCACTGGCGGGGATGGGGGCGCAGAGGGGAGCGCTGAGAGCGATCCCGCCGGCCGGCGCTCATGCAGGGACCACCACGCTCCTCCGGGGTCTCCATCGCACCCTGGAGGAGCCCCTTATGGCTGGAGTCCGCAGGGGCCTGAGGTGTGGAGAAGGAGGCAGGAGCAGGCAGAGGGCCGCCCGGAGGTTTGCAGCAGCTGTGGGTGACCCTCGCAGAGGCCGTGCTTTGGGGCAGCGGGCTGAGATGCTCAGGGTGCGCGCGCCAGATCGTGCCGGGGCTCGAGCAGCTGCCGGGTGACCCTCGAGAGTCGCTGCTTTGGAGCCGCAGACCGCGGTCGTCAGCGACTGGCTTCCCTGCTCTCTACGCCCCGTGTCGGCCAGCGGCTGTGGCCTCGGGTGCCTCCTCTTCACGCCTGTTACCTGGTCGGTACCCCGTGGCAGTGGCTCAGGTGAAGGGGGTGGTGGCTGTGGAAATGGGGGCGACGTGCGTGGGGTGGTGAGAAGGCGTGGTCACGGTGCAGAAACAGTGGCCTCGGTGGCCGCCGCTTGCTGAGGCCGGGATGCTGGTGGCGACGCAGGGATGGGGAGGAGCGTGTGGATGGCACGGCAGCGCAGACACGGGCTGGGGTGGTGGCGACGGGCAGGGCGCGGCAGGTGGCGGAGGTAGGGGTGCCGCCAGCGGGGACGGGGCAAGGGGCCGGCGGGGTGGGGGACACCAGAGGCTGCGGCAGAGGCGGTGGTGGGGTGTAGGGTGACGGCCCCAGCCCGAGGGTGGTGCCCGTCGGGCGGGTGGGGAGGGAGGAGCAGGCGCGCGTGCCGCCTGTCGCCCTGATGACGGTAATGGGTATGAACTTGGCAGAAACCCAGGCCCCTAACATCACGGTCAGCACAATGTGGGGTGCTCACAGGGCGTGGGGCCCAGGGTGGTGAAACCCTGGGGCACCCTGCGGACGTGGCTCTGCACGTCCCCCTCTCCGCACCCTGCCTGGGGCTTCCCCGGCCTCCACTGGCCTCCCGTGGAGGAACCTCCTCTGACGCTGATGCTGCCTGAGCCCCTCAGCGGGCTCCCTGCCCTGCTCTCCCCCAGGTCCTGGGCTGGCCTGAGGCCCCCAGAGTGGGCGGGCGGGTGGAGGCCATGGGGAAGGAGACAGACTGGAGGCTGCGGGGAGCAGGGCACAGTGCAGGAGGTGCGGGGCGGGCAGGCTGGACGAGGAGCCCGCGGGGTGAGGATGGAGGGCGGCCAGGGACCGCAGCAGCACCCAGGAGGACGGCCGCACGCAGAGGGGCTTCCTTCTGTTCAGGGGGCTCCCCTTCTCTGCAGAGGGCTCCCCTTCTGCCGGCTTGGACTGGCATCCTCTGAGGCCCAGGAGCCGGAAGTGTCTGTGGAGACGGTGGGAGCCGCCTGCCCAGGCCCCTCCACAGACCCACCCAGGCTCAGGGCTGAGCCGACATTGGCCAGCCAGCCCCCACCCTCCTCTCTGCCTCAACCGCCCATGGGAGGCGAGGCTTCTCCGTGCAGGAGAGCCCCTGGCCTCCCCGGTCTCAGGCCCACCTGGAGCCCCGGCCCAGGGCGAGAAACAGGCCCTTGGGTGACCAGGCGCTGGCTGGCAGAGTCCAACCCCGTGCCAGGACACCCAGAGAAGGCAGGGCACGCCCAAGGTCATGCAGCAGCCCCAGGGCGAGCTGGGGGGGGCGGCCAGGCAGCCAGTCGGTATTCTCAGCGGCCAGAGGCCCCTCTCTATGTAATTAATGGAGTGGCTTTTTAAAAGGATTCTAATCACCCCCGATCCTATCTGCTTATCACTAGCGTCCCTAATTAGATGATCCTGGCAGTCACCCGGTTAATTCCCCCCAGCCCCGCGCAGCCCTGCCCGGCCTGGGGCAGCCCCCCCCAGCGCCCCCTGCCCCCCCGCCCAGCCAGATGGGCAGTTCAGGCCTTG
>SJYX01001591.1:103085-121455 GCA_006410675.1 Oreotragus oreotragus | reverse complement strand
GGGCCCCTCGCCCGCCTGGACAGTCCCGTGGCTCACCTTCCCTTCCTCCCAGGTGAGCCAGACCCAGGCATCCCGCGCACGCCTCGTTCCCCCGGGGTGGGGTTGGTCTGGGTCTCTGGGGCCCGGAATGCTGGCTCCCTGCCCTGTTCCTGGTGGAGGGTCACCAGGAGCGGGGAGGAGGGTTTTGGGGGACCGAGCTAGACTGTAAGAATTACAAGGAGGGGTTAGGTCCTTCCTCCCACAAAAGGGAAGAAGGGGCCCTGCAGGAGGAAGGGCCCAGGCCGCCTGCCCCCCTGGGTGCAAACAGATGGAACAAAGGCCGGCCCACCCCCGGCGCCTGGCGCCGCCCGCAGAGTCATAAAGGCCCCTGCGCCCGGAGCAGCCCGCCAGCACGCCCGCCCCGCCTGGGAGCTCCACGGCCACAGAATCGAAACTGTTTCCAGCACAATGACCCTGGGCTGTGGGAGACTTCGCTGGGGGTTGGGAACAGCAGTGCGGGAGCGGGAGCCCCAGGCCTGGGCCTGCTGCTCTGGAGGGACTTACTGGCCTGGAAGCTGGGCCTCCAGGGCCAGCAGGAGCTGCCCCCCCTGCTGCGGGGAACACCGTCCCCCTCAGCACCGCGCCTCCACAGCCACCCTCCACCCAGCTCTGCCAGGGCCCCCTGCCCTGCAAACCCGTCATCCTGGCAGCAGGTCCCCCCCAGCAAGGAGCCTCGCGTGTCTCGGGCCCACCCCTATGCCAAGAACCAACGGGGCTGGTTCCCGTGTGCGGGATCAATGACTGGGTCTGGTTCACGGGTGCCTGAGAAGCGCTCGCCAGCGGCCCAGCGTCCAGCTGGCTCTCGGCACCTTCCGTAGCCATGGCCCCAGGCCCCTGCAGAGACTCCAGCAGTAGAACGAAGGAGGGAAATGGGGGGCTGCTGGAGAAGCATGGGGACAGGGAGGCCTCTCCCAGGGGTCCTCCTGGGCTGCGGATTCTGTGCTTGGGTGCGGTGTGGGCTCTGGTTCTGAGCTGCAAGCTCTGGACTGAGGCTTGGGGCCCACAGCAGGGCCCCGGGGGTTCTGGGCTCTGCTCTGACGCCCGGATTCTGAGGTCCGGGCTCAGGGCCTCAGGCTGAGTTCCCGCAGGTAGGTGCTAAGTTCTGGGTCGGAGGTCAGGCTCCGTGCCCCGTGTTTCGGGCAGCAGCTTAGTCTCCGGGCTCTAGGCGGTGGCCCTGGACTCTGGGTGGAGGGCCTGTTGGCCAGAGGCCAGGCGGGGTTGCCATGCCACTCACAGTCTGGAACGTCCTCTGCTTGGGAGCAGAGACTCTTGCTGGTCTTGTGGGCCGCGTAGCAGGGCCAGGCGTGCGTGCGCGCTTGACGCAGCGTCCAAGCGAGACACCCTCTCCTGTGGTCGGGAGCCGGGGCGCAGTCCAGCAAGACCCCGGGAGGGGAGGCCGAGCCCCGCGGCCGGGAGGGCAGCTGCTGAGAGCCCACCCCGACTACACAGTGGGCTGTTCCTGCTCCAGCGAGGGCGCGGGCGAGGGGCACAGCAGGGGCAGGGGCGGCCTGGATCAGGGCCCCAGGCAGGCACTCCCCGCCCTCTGTCCTGACTAGGGGGGTGGTCATCTGAGAGCCCCAGCAGGCACCCAAGCCCGCGCCCTCCACCCTGCGGTCTGGGCTGAGGAGGATCAAGGGGAGCCTCCTGGGCAGTGGACGTGAGGACCCGGGAGTAGGCGGATAGCTGTCAAGATACACGTCGCCAGGGACCTGGGGAGCGTGAGACGGTGGGGGTCAGGATCATGGACGGTGAGCAGGGGGACTTAAGGAGGAATGTGACCTCGGGGAGATCCGCGATCCTGCTGGTGAGAGGCAGCCTTGGCTGCAGATACCAGGGCCGTGGGGAGTGAGGAGGTGGTGGGGGCATCAGTGTCCCTTTGTCAGTGACCAAAAGTGGGCTCGAGTCAGTGGCCACGACCACCCAGAGGTGTGTGGTCTTGCGGGGATCGAGGCGCTGGTGGTTAGAGACAGGTGTTCCCGGGGACCTGTGAGGCTGGCGGTCACTGCTGCTGCTGACTGGGGGGTGAGGGACACTGGTCACTGGGGACTTGGAAGACTCGGCAGTCACCCGTGTTGAATGCGATGACTCTCACTGGGCAGTCGGAAGATCTGACGGCAAGGAGGCCCCTCCGCAACCAGGGGCAGTGCTCCTGAGGTCACTGGAGACAAGTGACCGAGGAAATTGCTGAGAGACGCTGGTGCTGGGGTGGCGTGGGCCTGCAGACGCTGGTCACGCATGAGCAATCAGACCTGTCCCTGATTAGGAAAGTCCTGATCAGTGACACCAGTGACCACACTCTGCGTGACCCGGGACGTAAGCGACAGGGCACGGTGGTGGTCGGGAGCAGGGGCGTCGGCAGCCACGCAGCCCGGGTGCAGACGCTGCTGGAGAGGGCACGGCCTGGGTGGTGAGAGGGGGTTAGGAGCCGTGACCGGTGAGCAGGGCCTGCCGCCGGAGACACTGGTGAGCAGTCAGTGACGGGACACAGCCCCGAGCAGAGGCCTGGAAACACTGGGGATCACGAGCTTGCGATCGGCTGTTAGTAAGCGGATGTCTACGGTCACAGGCTCTGGTGATCAGATGTGTCACTGATCAGGAATGTCAGTCATGGTGACTGTCCCCAGTAACCAGAATCATTGATTAGAGAGCAGCGCTCAGTGGCATCAGCAGTCAGAGGCACCAGTGATCACGTTTCCCGGTGGTCACGGACACTGGTGAGCAGGGAGCCCAGACACAGGAGCTCGAGGATGGCAGGGGGACGTGTCCCCCTGGGCTTTCCCTGAGCCCCGCTGAGCCCTTAGGAAAAGGGCCAGCATGTGGCTAGAGGGTGCAGAGCCCACAGCCTCCCTGAGCCGCCCCCGCATCCACCGGGACCCCAGGACCCCCACCAGGCAGTGAGGAAGTTCAGGTGGCGCAGTTCAGGGGAGGCTCAGGGCCCCATGTTCCAGGAGCCCTTCCTTCTGAAGCCCAGGGCTATAGGACCAGCTCGCTCTTAACAATCTCCACACCCAGGCGGGACTCAGGAGCCCCCGTGAGCCCATGAGGCAGGCCAGAGGCATTCACAAAAAGTATTTTATTATTCTTAACAGTATTCACTTTGAAGGAATAGGAAGAGAACATACAATTTTTACAGACAATATATAAATGTTGTACATAATTAACAATAACTTAGTTCACTAATCCAAAATAAAACGAGCCAAATAAAACATAAAACCAGAAAATACTGCCGATTCTTCTTATGCGGATACTAGTACAAAATAAGTTACTTCCGGCTGTGGTGCCCCCTATTGCACTTGGCCTACATCAGCACAGTCCACTTCCTGGGCCGGCCCCGGCCAGCCGCCGCGCCCGCTGCGGCCGCACAGACTCTCCGCCCGGACACGGTTATGTACAGCTGTACCTTGGGAAGGGTCCAGACGCCCACGGCGCGGCGCAGCGGGAGCCTGGCAGCCCCACCTGCCGCGTCAGCCCCCCGAAGCCTGGAGCCGCCCCGGCCCCCGGCCCCCATCCGAGGACGGTGCCATCTGCGAGTCTCTCCAGCCACAGCCTTGGTTTGTAGGTTCTTCTTTTTTCCATAGAAGGGCTCCTGTGGCCACGTACAATTCACTGGACCCAAACAGTTTAAAAATAAAACAACTCATCAGCGAGTTAAGCTTATGCAGATTTTCTCCTTTTGTTTTTATATGTTTTTCTTTTGCGTCGGTGTCGGAGAAGAGGGGGGTTCAGGGGCTAGCAGAAAAAGGAGTATGTACAGGGTGTTCCCGGCCGAGGCGGCGGCGGTGGCTCAGGGCCGCGGAGGGCGCTCGGGTCAGGCTGGCTCCAGCCTCAGGACCAGAGAGCGATGTGGGAGACGCTTCCCCTCTCAAGAAAGCGCTTCCTTCCTGTGACCCAGCCCTGGCCTGGGAATCCGCACAGGGCCGCCCCTGATTGTCTCTGCCCTCCGGGGCCTACGCAACCCCCCTGGAGAGGCTCAGCCCAGCTGGGTTCGGCGCTTGCAGAGGAGGCCCAGGTCCCCCCAGAGACCTGCCCCCAGAGCCAGGCAGGCTGGCCACGTGGCGCTCGGTCCTCGTGAGAAAGAGTCTCCCCGTCCTCGTGAGAAACCTGAGCCAAATCAGCTCTTCCGCCTGCTCCCCTGCCTTCTCCGCGGCCCCTGAGGGTCCCTCGCCCGCTCGTGTCTCTTCAGAGTTGTCCTTCACGCTTAGAGTCCTGGGTGGAAACCCCGCCTGGGTGTGGCCAGGCCTGCCGGGGAGCTGCTCCACAGTGGCGGCCAGGGCACCCACAGGTGGGGCCATGCGTGTCCAGCTGGGCGGGCAGGGGCCGCGGTCTCGGGGTGGGCTGGCCAGCTGGGCACCGGGTCCCCCGCGCCCTGGGAGCGCCGTCCCCGGCGTCCGTCCGTCGGTCCGTGGGGCGGTCCCTAGCCCATGGCGGTCACCATGCTGGACGGGTGGGGGTGGCCGAAGGAGAGGCTGGAGGAGGGGTGGATGGGCGTCGGGGTGGGCAGGATGTGTCCGGAGTGGCTGAAGGGTGGCAGGTGGCCCACAGGCGCCATGTGCCCCGCCAGGGCGGCGGCGCTGAAGGGGGAGGCCTTGTCCTGCACACACCTGGACAGCTCCTCGAAGCACTCGGACCCCTTCTTGCTCTTCTTGGACTTGCTGGACATCTTCCGGTTCCGGGTCTGGATGCCTTCCTTCTTCATGGTCAGCGGCCTGTTCACCTGGGGGGCCACGCAGCGCTTTCAGAGGCTGGAGCTCCCCTCCCGGCCAGACCGCACCCCCCAGCCTGGCCAGGGGGCCTCTCCCCAAGGCCCATTGGCCTCCAGGGCCTTCCCACCCTCCCTGCCAAGAAAGGCGCCCAGTAGGGCACTGCCCCCCTCACCGACCCTGCAGAAGCCCGCCCACTGCAGGCTTTGCTTCTGAGCAGAGATGCCCGACCACGGGGGGCGTCCTCCGGCAAGCTCGCCCCCCTCGTGGGAAGCCCTTCTGGCACCGGCTTCCCAAGCCAAGCCACGCTGGGGATGGCGGCCCAGGCCACTCCCCGCAGCACAAAGCGCGCGGTCCCCCGGGAAGGGCGGGGCGGGCGGCGGGGCCTCACGTTGTGCAGCTTGTAGTAGAGGCCGCAGGCGTTGCACACGGGGTCCCCGTTGGCGTTCCGGCGCCACAACGTGGTGGTGGTCGTCTGGCAATTCGCGCAGCAGGTGCCCGCTCTCCTGGCGGCCGACTGGGGGGCGGGGCAGGGCAGGGTCGGCAAGCGGGACTCCCAGGCGCCCCCCGCGACCTCCCTCCAGACCCTCACGCCACCCCTGCTCCCTTCCCCCACCCACCGAGCCCAGGAGCGCAAATCTGCATCTCAGAATCGGAAACCTAACCCATCACAGAACTTCAGAGTGAAGTGCTCTCAGAACCAAAGGGGCTGCCAGAGCTGCAAGGGAAAAGCCTCCACGTCCGCCAGCCCCCTCCCCCCAACACGGGTGCCACACGAGGGCGCCGAGGCTCGGAGAGGGCGCCGAGGCTCGGAGAGGGCGCCGAGGCTCGGAGAGGGCGCCGGTCTGGACGGCTGAGGCGCCTCAAGCTGGGGCTGCAATTTCCCACAAAATGCACAGTCCTGGGCACGTCCAGAGCCCCAGGGCCGGAGGACGGGGCCCTGCAGCTGCCCAGGGCAGGGAGGGGGAATGCTCAGGAGTCAGGCTGCACACCGCCCAGCGCAGTAGCCACTGACCACGTGGCCATTTAAATACAACTGAACTACAGTTTGAGCAAGTTAGAAATACAGTTTCTTCAGTCACAGCGGCCACATTTGAGGGGATCCCTAATCACATCACAGCTGGAGGTGACCACGATGGATGGTGCACGCCCAGAAGTCGTCCATCGGTCACAACTTACTGAACAACACCGAACCTACCTGTCCGGGGCCCTGTCCCCCAGTCCCCAGGGCCCTGACTGCCCCCAGCCCCTCGGGGAGTACAGACTGACCCGGAGCCCCGGACTCCTGGAGGAGAAAGCAGCGGCAGGCGCCCCAGAGGCGGGGCGCGAGGAGCTTCACCCCAGAAAGCAGACACCCTCTCCAGCCCCACAGCACGTCCCAGGGAACGGCAGGCAGGCAGGCAGGCGGGCCGGTGGGCTGGGGGTGGGGAACCCAGGCCAGCAGGGGCAGGCGTGACCCCAGGCCCCAGCCTGGTCCAGAGCGGCCAGCCTGCAGCCCCGGGCGGGGAGGGGTGAGGGGTGAGTAAGCAGCCGGAGCTGGAATTCTGACTCAGGGGCTGGCCTCGCATCCTCCGCCCGCCCGGGCCCTCACCCCGCCCTTGCTCCAGGAAAAAAAAAACCAGGGGCCCCCGAATCGGCAAGCGATTTAAGCCTCCCTCGTAAATCACTTCGCCCTGAAAAAATATATTTATTATTCTTAGCATTTTACGCATTATTTGCAGAGTGGAGGGCATTAGAAATTTCAAAACAGCCCAGCGAGAGGCAGGACTGAGCCGAGGAGAGGGACTGAAAACGCGGAGTCCGGAAACAGATACGCGAAGTTTCCTTATCTTTGGGCTGCAGATGTCCGGATAGGAAACTCCGGCAGGAGATCCGAAAGGGCATTTTTTTAAAATCACTCAAATGAAAATACACAGTATAGGTGACTCCATGGAAAAATAATAAAGGGCAGGTTTTTTTTTGGTGGTTGGTGTGTGTGTTTTATTTAAATAAGCACGAGGACACCGTGTGTTGGGAAGCCAGGGAGAGCAGCCCCGGGCTACAGGGGACAGGACTTCATGGCCCTATTTTTAAAAGTTTAACAGAGGCCAGGGGACGGGACCTGGGCCCCTGGATGCTCTGCTCTGGTGGTGGTGTTGGGGGGGAATCCCTGAAGGCACCAGGCGGGCTGCCCGGGGGAAAGCTGGCCTGGAAAGAATCTGGCCTGAAAAGCCAGGCTGCCCCCACTGCCAAGCAAGTGCTTCTCATGGTAAAAGACTGCCAGCACCTGCATTCGAAGGCTTGTTTTTCTGTGTGTGATTAACTGCGGGCTCGGCCCAGGTCGGCGCTCCGGCCCGGGTGCTCCCCCACCCCCAGGCCCCCCGCTGCTCCTACCAGCCTCCGCTTGGGCTTGATGAGTGGCCGGTTCTGCCCGTTCATCTTGTGGTAGAGGCCGCAGGCGTTGCACAGGTAGTGCCCGGTGCCATCCCGCCGCCACAGAGGGGTGGCCGTGGCCCCGCAGTTGACGCACTCCCGGCCTTCTGCAAGGGGACGGGGGACACAGGGTCACAAGGGCCAGGCTGCTGCAGGGGCCAGCGGACTCAGTTCCAGCCGGGCTGGAGAGGGACCAGAGGGTGGGATTCGGAGGGCAGCTTAGGGCGAGGAGGGCAGCAGGCCCCGGGGGTTCTGCTCAGAGCACCAGCTCGAGCCTCTCCACCCCGTCCTCTCTCCTCAGCTGCGTCTGCCTCTCCTGGGTCCCTGTCCCAGGCCCTCAGATTCTGCTCTCCGTCCCCCGTCCTCGGTCACTTCCGTCTCTCTCCCCAGCCTCCCTTGCCTTCCGCCGAGGCCCTGGACTTGGATGGAAGTTGCTGCTGTTTCAAACGAAGTAAATAATCAGCCTTTCGTTTTTAGGCCGAGTGACTTGTGGGATGGTTCTTGGTGGAGCTATTTTGTTTTGCTGTGAAAAGACCATCTGGAATTTGAATAGAACGTAAAACCAATTTGAGAGAAAGAACTACTTAAAAGGCCAGCGAGCTGGTCGGACAGGGCTCCTCAACATAGAACCCAAGTGGACACGGGCGGCGGCCTCAGTGCGAGCTGACTCTACACGTTTCTCCCCACGTCCTTTAAGTCGGCAGCCCACACGGGCAAGAACTTGAGGCTTCTGGACTCTGGAGCAAACGTTCTAAAAGTGGTCTTGAAGGGAAGGAGGTGAGGACGGCGGGAGCCCAGCAGCAGCCTCGGCGGCGTCTCCAGCCAGTCCCCGAGGCCCGGAGGCCCCGGGCAGCCCCTGACCCCGGAGCAGGGAGGGAGAGGGAAGGACACGCCAGGGGGCAGGGAGCGCTGGTCCTGGGAATTTGGCCTCGGGGGAACTCTCCGAGGAGGTTGGGAGCCATGAGATCCCTGATAGAGTTGCAGATCTAGATTCCTTAAGGGTCTGGAGCCCCGAGGAGGGCAGAGGGCCCCCAGCGCAGCACCGACGCTCAGAGACACAGGCGTCCGAGCCGCCACGCCACGCTCCCTACACCCAGCGTTCTCACACAATCGTGAGAATGTTCGCTTCAGACTCAGGGAAGGGATGGGGGACCCCCAGGCGGCAGTGGCCCACCTGGGAGGGGAGGGTAAGGAATAGGAACAGGAAGCAAACTCTGGGGCCACCAGGAGCACCTAAGAAGGTCTGCGGGCGCCTTCTCCCCAGTTCTGGGGACTCAAAGATTGGTTGGGGGCCATCAGGCACGGACACCAGCCACCCCCCCACCCCGGATCGGAGAGACCCAGCCACCCCCTCGCCTGCGTCTCAGCCCCCTCCCACCGAAACACAAGCCCTCCCCTCTCCAGGGAGGCCCTGGGCCCTCGCCTCACCTGAGCAGGAACGAGCCTTGCTCCTCTGCTTCGGGGTGAAGCTGGAGGCCGGGCCACCCAGGAAGCCTCCGGGGTGGAAGAGCCCACTGCTGTAGTCGTGGGTGGCAGCTGGCACGTAGGAGGGGTAGGTGGGGATGGGGTGGTGAGTGGCAGGCTGGGTGCCCATGGTGGCCAGGCTCGGGCGCAGGGGGCTGCCGCCTTCCACTTTCATGCTCTCGCCCAGCGGCACCTGGTACTTGATGCCGTCCTTGTCATCCCCCCGGGGGGCGGCGCTCCCCCCTGCCGAGGAGGAGGCCGGCGAGGCGGCCCCCGTGGTGCTGGGGTCCGGAGACACTTCCTTGGGGGGCGTGGGCGGGAAGCCGAAGAGGTGGGTGCCTGAGTGGGCTGCTGTGGGAGTCAGGGAGGCCACCGAGCCGCCGCCGCCCCCGCCCCCAGCCCCGGCCCCCGGGTACACAGACAGGGGCCCCCCGGGGCCTCCGGCGGCCGAGGGGTGCAGGGGCGTCTTGGAGAAGGGGCTCACGGTCCAGGGGTTGTGGTGGTGCGCGGCGGCCGCGGAGAGGGCTGCCTTGCCCCCGTCCAGCCAGGGCAGCCCCGGGCTGTGCAGCAAGTGCGGCCGGCACATCTGGCCTCCGGTCAGGCGGGCTGCGGGGGCAGGGGGTGTCAGGGTGCGCCCCGGGGGAGCCAGGACGCCTCTCGACCGCGACCCCTCCCCAGAGACAACCGGAAACATAACACCCCAGCCGGCAATTCACCAGGCACGTCAGTCCCTGAAGGACGAGTGTCACGGAAGGAGACCCTGGACGAGACTGGAAGGTCCCTCCCCACGCAGGCCCGCTGGGAACAGGCAGAAGCCCCAGGGGCCCCCGAGTCTCCCCAAGAGGCCGCTGCCCCCTCCTTTCCCGCCCCGATTTCTCAGCGGCCCCGACTGCTGCGGCCCCCACATCCGGGAAGCAGGCAGCAGGCCTCCCCGCGTCCCGCGCCGGGCGCTCGGCGTCCGGGCTCCTGGTCCCTCTCGGCCCGGGGCTCACCGTGCGCGGGGCTGTAGGAGACGCGCGCGCGCGCGTGGGCCGGGCTGGCGTAGTAGGGGCCGCCCTGCGAGTCGAGGTGGTTGAAGAAGACGTCCACCTCGTCGGGCGGCAGCAGCTGCGCCGGCTCCATGTAGCTGTGCGGCAGGCCCGCGTGGTGCGAGTCGGGGTGCTGCGCATTCAGCACGGCGGGGTGCGCCATCCAGCGCGGCTGCTCGGGAGCCACCTCCATGGCTGGCGGCGGAGGCGCGGGGTCTGCGCGGAGGCGGTAGCGGCGCGCCTGCACGACGGAGGGGGCGTGAGGGGGGCCGTGAGGGGCGCCGCCGCGGCCGAACACCCCCAAGCCCCGCCGTGAGGCGTCCCGCGCGCCGCTGCGCCCCAGCCGAGCTCAGCCGCGGACCAGTCCCGGGTGGGAGGAAAGCCCAGAGCTCAAAACGAAAGGAGGGGCGCGGGGAGCCGGCTCAGCCACGCACGCTCACACAGTGACTCGGGTACCCAGAGCCACACGCTTCTGCGCACGGGGTCACAGGCGGCGACAGAACCTCGGCACCAGTGACCCCGACGCGCGTCGAGAGCCGCACTTTAGTCACCCCCATCTCGCCCCGCACCACGCCAGCCCGCACCATCCCTGTGCGTCAACACTCTAAAAAGTTCAAGCCCGGCGCCCGGGGGGGCCCCCGCGGGGCGCACGATGCTGGTGACACTCAAAACTACTCTTGGCGCTGACCTCGCCCCCCCCAGACACACACACGCACGCAGCCCCACGGGCTAAGCGCCAGCCCCACGCGCGCTCCCCGGCGACACAAGCCGAACTTCTCACCGAGGCTCCGCACAGCGGCCACCCGCGGCCCGGCCCCCGCAGTGACCTCTCGGAGCCCGGCGCGCCCCAGGAACCCCCGCCCGCTCTCGCAGCCCGAACTTACAGACGCAGCGGCGCGGGAGGGGCGCAGCCTCGGCGCGGGCGGCGCGGGCTCGGGGACGGCGCGTCCGGCGGGCCGGAGGGGCTCACGGGGTGCGAGCGGGGGGCAGCGCGCGCCTCGGCCTCGGGCCCGCCCGGCTCCGGCCGCTCCGCATCGTCCGGCCGCGCTGGCGCCAGCTCGCGGCTCCGGCACAGACATGAAGCGGGGGCCGCGCGCGCCTAAGAAGCGCGCGCCAGCCAATCAGCGCCGCGCGCCGCCCAGCCTCCGCCCCCCATTGGCCGGCCCGCGGCTCCCCGGCCGCGGACTCCGGACGCGCCCGCGGGCCGCCCCCTCCCGGCGGCCCCTGCCGCCGACGCCCCCAGCCCCAGGACCCGCGCCCCGCGGCGGGCTGCTGCGCCCCTTTCTCCCGGCCCGCGTGGTCCCCCTACCCTCCGGGCCCTGCTCCCAATAACTAACCTCCAACCGGGCCCCCTCCCCCGGAGCCTCTGGGCGCACCCTCTGGGCGTTCGGTGTCCTCTCCAGGGGACCCCCAGTCCGTCCACTCTCTCGGACCCCGCTCCTTTACCACTGAGCGTGGCCACGGTGGTCCACCTACCTCCCCAGGCCGTTCCGGCCCCCAACGAGGGCTCTGGCCAGACCGGGGCCAGGAGGTCGGAGGACAGCTGCGGGTCAGGAGCAGCGAGGGGCAGGAACTCCAGGGCCCCCCGTGGGCACTTGGGCCTCGGGCGAGAGGCCGCTTAGGACCGCTGGACCCGGTGGAGGTGGCCTGGCTGGGGCTCCGTGGAGGGGGAGGGGGCGCCCCCTTCCCGGGCGTGGCCTTCGCAGACCGAAGGGCCGAACTGCCTGGGGCGAGGCCGTGCAGACCCGGACTGGCGCCGGCGCCGGCTCGAAGGAGACGCCTCGGGGCGGGAGGAGGCATTTTCTTCCTGGGGGGTGGGGTGGGGGGTCCCTAAGGCGGCCCCTGGGTAGAGGGAGACGGTGGTCTGAGAACTAACCTCAGCCACCTGGAACTGCTCTCCACAAACGTCCAGTCCGGAGATGCAGCCGCGGGTGAACCCGGCCCCGCGCGCCGCTGTCTTTGCTCGCTCCCATTGTACAGACAGGAGACCGAGGCGCCCAGGGAGTGGGTCGGGAAAAGGAAATTGGGGAGGGGGCCTGGNGAGGGAGACGGTGGTCTGAGAACTAACCTCAGCCACCTGGAACTGCTCTCCACAAACGTCCAGTCCGGAGATGCAGCCGCGGGTGAACCCGGCCCCGCGCGCCGCTGTCTTTGCTCGCTCCCATTGTACAGACAGGAGACCGAGGCGCCCAGGGAGTGGGTCGGGAAAAGGAAATTGGGGAGGGGGCCTGGAACAGGTGCGGGGGTAACGGGGAGTCACCGACGTCCTCCAGCCCCTCTCCCCTCGCTGGGCCCACGGCCCTCGAGGGTAGAAGCCCAGAGGGATGCTAGGTGGGCCCGCGGCAGGAGGGAGGGCCGGGGTCCCGGCCCCCCCACCCCGGGAGGCGGGGGGAGGGGCGGCGGGATTGACAGTCGGTAATTGGGTAACTGGAGGCGGCTTCTCCGGCCGGGCAGCCCCGCCACCGCGACGCCGGGCCCCTGACGTCACCCGATTCGCCAGGAAATGAACTTTTTAATAATCTGAGGAGGGAGGAAAGCCCTCGGTCCCCTCGGCTTGGGGGGCACCAGGCCAGGCCGGGCTCCGCCGGCATGCCCCCGTCACCCCCTCCAAAGCCAGCTCTGGCAGCGCCACGGGGGCCTCCCCCTGCCTCGGCGTCCCGCCGGCCCTTTCTGCCCGAGGCCCTGGCGCAGGTAAAGGAGCGAGGAGCGGGGAGCGGGGAGCGGGGGGCGGGGGGGCGGGGAACAGGGGTGCAGAGGCNCCCCGTCACCCCCTCCAAAGCCAGCTCTGGCAGCGCCACGGGGGCCTCCCCCTGCCTCGGCGTCCCGCCGGCCCTTTCTGCCCGAGGCCCTGGCGCAGGTAAAGGAGCGAGGAGCGGGGAGCGGGGAGCGGGGGGCGGGGGGGCGGGGAACAGGGGTGCAGAGGCCTGGGCCGAGGGAACCCGAGCGGCTCTGGCCCTTGGGGACCCGTCTGCCCTGGCCGCCGCCGCGCCTCCCGCTCCGGGGCGCGCGGGGCCCTGGCTTCTCGGAACTCCGCTCCGCGGGAGAGGAGGCCGGCGCTCGCCGGGTAAGGCGCACCGAGGCCGGGAGCGAGAGCTCGAGACCCTGAGCGCCGAGCCTCGGCTGCCGGCCCGGGCAGGTGAGTGGCCTCGGCGCCTCCCGGCTCGCGCGCCCGAAACGCGCGCGGCCTGGCCCGGACCTGGGCGCTCCGTACGTCTCTTTCTCCTCCCTGCCTGCAGCTTACGACTCATCAACGCGTAAAACGCGATCGCAGCGAAGCCTCCAGCCTGTCTTGCTGCCTCAGAGCCCAGCAGGGGCTTCTCAAAGACAACGCGGCACCGGGGACAATCCCGGTGTCCGGAAAGGCCGCCCCATGGAGTTCAAACTCGGGGACCGAGCGGGGGAGGCCCCCGGACTCGCAGGCCGGCCGCGAGGCGGTGAACGCCGGAGCCGAGCGGAAGCTTACCGCCGGCTGCGATCCCAGCGTCGGCTCGCGGGGAGACGGTCGTTCCGAGCCTTCAGGAGAGCAGGTAATCGCCTTTTTCCCCCCAAAGCGCGGTTCAAATGATCTCCAGGGCTGGGTGGGTCTGCAGTTTCATAACCGCGAGCTCGGCTGCAAGCTCCTCCGGGGCAGCCTGAAGCCCCTCCGGGGCAGCGTCCCGACGGCTGCCGCAGGGATGAAGTGACCTGCTCCTTGGGTCGCTGCTCGAGCCGCAGCCCCGCGCTGCCCGCCGGCCCGGAGCAGCTCGAAGCCCGAACGGAGGGATTTAATTACTCCGCTCGGCGGCTCAGAAAATCGCGGCAAAGAGGAGCTTAGCAGCACAGTTAAGCAATGCTCGAGCGGGGGGCCTCTGGAGAGCCGCACCAGCCCCCCTTCCTGCAATCCCGGCCTAGAGGGAAAGAGGGAAAGAAGGACCCTGCCCGGTCTCCCGGGAACGTGGCGTCGCCTTCCCAGAGAAGGCAGGCGGGCAGGCGGCCCGCTCGGCCGCAGCCTCCATGGTGCTGCGTTGGACCCGGGATGGCTGCAGTCTCCTGCAGGAACGAACCTGCGGGGAGAGGGAGGCAGGCACCAGGCAGCTCGGCCCCCAGCCGGCCAGTAGTGGGGGTCCCCCGTGAGTGTGTCGACTGGACAGACCAATGGATGCTAACCAGGTGCCTCCCCAACTGAGCAGTGAGACCACGGGATCCCTGCCGAGGGAAGAAACCTCCAGGGAGGCTGAGGGCCGCTCCCGGCTCCTAGGATGGGCTGGGCTGGGGTGGGGATCCCCGGCTGCAGAGAGCGGATTTATGTCAACTTAGGGCCTTGGACTTTGGGGGTCTCCAGACACCCACTTTGGAGGCACGTGTTCCTTTTTTTTTTTTTTTCGTTTTTTCTTTCTCTCTCTTTTTTTTTTTTTGGTTCACTCGCAAGGATTGTTGCGAATGCGGGTCGCTGCCCTTTGGTCTCACTGAAGCTGTCCTTTTCCTTACATGGGAACAAGATTTTACAAAGGACTGGGGAAGGGCAGCCGCGAAAACTGAGTTTTCTAATGACCTTTTCCAAATGACTGGAGACTCTTCGGTGGAGCGTGGCTCGGAGGTGCCTGGGTGCTTTCGCAGGGGGCTGGGAGTGCAGACATCCGGAGCCTCAGCCCCGCGCCCAGCTGCCCAGGGCTCCACCGTCCTGCTCAAGCCTCCTCCCCGCCTTTGTTTCGACTTCGCTCCCCTCTGGGACGTAAGTTCGCCCTCTCTTTGTAACCGAATTCTTCTCACCTTTTCCCGTGGGCACTAATTGGCCAGCAGTGCAGGGCGTTTAAAGAAATCCATTTGCTTAGCGGCTGCCTTCCATAGGGATATTTAATTTGCCACCCAGGAGCCCCCCAGCTCCACTCTGGCAGTGTGACTTGAGGGGTCCTGAGGAGGAGTAGGGGACTGCTCTGGCCAGAGGGGTTCAGAAGTCTCCAAGGCAAGACCTGAGATTGGGCCTCAGCCATCCTCCAGAGGGGCTCTTTCAGGTTCTCTCCCAGCCCCCTAAACTCCGACACTCTCTCTCTCCTCCCGCCTCCCTGCTGATTCTCCCGCTCCCTGTATTGTATGTTCTGGGCCTTTTGAATCATGAAGACCAGGGCCCAACGTCCTTCATGTGTCTGCACCCTGGGCCCAGGCTCCTGGGAGATCTTGGGAGGTTCTACCTGCCACCTCCAAGCCCAGCTGTGCGGGGCCCTGCTGAGACCTGCAGGCAGTCGAGCGCGGTTCCGCCTCCTCCGCGAACGGCCACGGTTTGCTCTGAGGCCTGGCGGCCCTGGAGCCTGGCAGTAGGACAGCGGGTAAATCCGTTTCGTTAGATGCAATTTGTCTGCAATTTGTCAACCCGGCTGGGAAACGTGCCCCAGACGCCTGGGCCACCGCTGGCCCTTCCTGCTTCTTGGATCCTGCCTACTCATGAGCGAATCCCGGTGCGAAGAGCCTGCGTAGACCGGCGCTCACAGCCAGATGCCCCCCAGCCCTGGAGACCTGGCTTTTTCCAAAACAACGAATTTCCTTCCGTGTTTTCCGGGAAAGGAGCGGCCGCAGCATCCGGGGGCCCTGAATGCCAGACCTTTCCCCTCGCGGTTGGGGCAACCTGGAGTTCAAGCCTGACCTCTGCGGAAAGATTCTAAATGCCCTGGATGTAGACAAACCCAGACCCCTGCCGTCTACGCCTCCCGCCTCCCGGGAGGCAGATCCCTGAGCCGGCGGCGGCCCCATTCTTATTGAAATTCCACTAAAAGGATTCCGACTCTGGCATGGGGCAGGGGGGGAGACTTCCAGACCCTAGGTTCTCCCCACCCGCACCCCAGCCACACAAGATAAAGGGCCGCGGGGCGCGGCGCACGGGGGCGCACGCAAGAGCGCGCCGGGTTAAGCCGCGCAAAGCCGGCGCACGGGGCCAGCCGGCAGGTGCAGCCCGCGATCGGCTGCCCGGCTCGGGCGCATCGCCGCCGCGGCCTGGAGGTGGGGAGCGGCCGACACAAAGGGCCTGCCCCGGGGCCGGGGCGGGAGGGTGCGCCCTGCGTCTCCCGGAGCAACCGCGAGCGCGGGGCCTACGGCTCCTTCCGAGAGATGGGAAGGCTCCCGCCCGAGTCGGGCCTGCTGGCCACAACTCCCCCAAACGCGCTCTCCGGTTCTGGCCCCTACGACCTGAGGTTCCAGGCGCTCGGATTCTTAGTGCGGGCCCCGAAGGCCACATGTTGGGGGCACCAGGCCGGGCGGACTGCTCGACTAGGATGCCAGGTGGGCCGAGCCTGGGGGCTGGCAGGGCCCTGGCCAGGCGAAGGGTCGACTTACCAAGCGAGATGCGGTGGGCGGCGCCCCCGGGCGGCCGGGACCGGGGCGCAGCGGGGCGCGCAGGGAGTCGCGCGGGCAGGCCGCGTCACCAGCGTGCTGCGAGCGGCGCGGAGAGCGGCCTCATGGTGTGCGGCGGGCGGCTTTTGTTTGCGGGGTGGATGACGGGGGGACGGCAGCCAGGAGGAGACGTGAGCGGTGAGCCCGGCCGGCGCTGGCCCTCCCTGCCCCCCGCCGCCGCGGTCTGCTTTTATTTCGACATCACTTTGGTGGGGGGTGGGGAAGCGGGAGCGCTGCGGGTGGGGGTGGGGGGGCAGGAGGATGCCCGGGGCTCGAGCGCAGCCTCCCTGGTCCAGCCACCAGCGGCTGGTGGGCGGTGGGCACTCAGGGCGCCTCTCCCGACTTGCCTCCACTCCAGCCCACTCCCGCCCTGGCAGGGGCGCACACACTGGGATGCGCTCAGAAAGGCCGGCGGTCTGTCTTCCAAGACTCCCCTGGGACCTCCAGAGACGTGGGCACACGCACTCAACACACGCACGCACACAGTTCCCTGCTCCTCCTCCTCCTCCAATCCACCTCCAGTCACACGGCCACACGTACATCCGTGCACACGCATTAGCACACTCGGCGTGGATGGACATCCTCAGGCAGGAGGTCTGGGTCACACCTACGTGCACACACGCAAATGTAGCTTGACGCCCATCTGGCATTCACACTCCCAGGCTGATCAGGCTGGGTGTAACAAAGCCCTCGCCCTGGCCCACCTATAGCCCACCCCAACTCCAGAGGAGCCAGGGGATTTCTGAAGTGGAGTTTGAGGCACCGCCTGGCCCTTCCCAGGAGAGCCCCGTGGAGTGAGTGGGCGGTGGGGGCAGAGAGCTGTTCTTGGAAGGCTGGGTGGAGGAGCGGGGGGTCTTCACCCCAAGAAGCTCCTGAGGTTGGGAGCTAGGAAGGCCAGTACATGAACTTCCAAAGTTCCTAGCAGGAGATTCAGTCCCATCCCAGCTGCCCAGGGAGAGTGAAAGTGCCCCTGGGGACCTTTGGCCCAAAGACAAAGTACTTTGCCTCCAAAAGCCTGGGAAGCGCTCGCCAGGTGCGTCCCAGCTGCCCGGCCAGCGGCGTCCGCCGCGCGGGGGGCTTCTTGGGAGCTGGGGGGACCGTGCTGCCTGTGCGAGCCCTCTGGGCTGAGTGCCCACGCGTCTGTGGCCATTTGTGAGCGCGCTGGAAGCGAAGTCTGCAACGCTGAGGCTGTCGGGCTGTCTGCTTCCTCTTGAGGGTCCCGGATACTCTGTGTACTTGGTCTCTGTTCTGTGGGTCCCCGCAAGTTCGTGTATTGAGTGTGGCTGCTGCAGAGTGCGACCCGTGAGTGCTCTCTGGAGAGAGTGGCTCTGGAATTGGACGTGTGCCCCTGTGTATCTGTGAGACCGGGGTGACTGTGGACCTTGCGATAGGAAGTGGGTATTTCCAAGTGCCTGTCTACACGTTGCTGCATGTCCCTGAGGACACACAGAGGAGTGGGGCGGCAGCAGCGGCGTCCCAGGGCCCCTGTGTCTGTGAGCTGGGCTGCGGGCCTCCGTGCGCACGGGTCTATCTGCGAGCCGCGTGCGACTCTTCCCTGGGTGACTGTCTGCGGGCTGCGGAGGAGTGTGTCCCTGGCTGACACTATGTGTGTCTCTTCCCAGATTGCCTGCCGGTGCGCCTTCCCTGACCAGCAGGGCAGGCCGCCAGCGGAACCAGGGTGCCATTTGCGAGGGCACTTGCTGTCTGTCTGTGGGAGGGGGAGATGAGCTGATAAGGCTTATCTGCCAAAGCCAGCGCCATGCTGAATAACTGCTCTAATGAGGTGGCCTCCTTGGGGGGGCGGGGGGGGCACATGAGCGCACCCCACAAACCCAGCAGACGCTGTGTCTACAGGGCCTTTCCTAGCCTGCCCTGCTCCCTGGGAGGGGGAGCTCCCCGTCTCCCCCCCAGTTACCATCTCCTTTCCTGGAGGGGCTGGAGCCTCCCTGGGGTGGATGGAGAGACAAGGAGAGTCTGTGCTAGAAAGGTCCAGAGAGACAGGTGAAGGGGACAGGCCCGGAGACCGCAGGACAGACTGTAGAAAGCAGCAGCAATAGAGGGCCTGGTGGAGGGTTTGGGGAGCCTCAGGGATAGAACCAAAAGGTGGCAGAAAGAAAAGAAAAAAGTGGCAGGAAGGGTTGGAGAGAAGGGAAGGAAAGCAGTGAAAGTGTTAACCGGAGAAAGAGACACGATCAGAGAGAGGAGAGAGATAGGGAGAGAAGGGCGCCCGAGGGGCTCCGAGACCTCGGCGAGGAGGGTGAGCAGAGAAAGGGCCCCTCGGGGAAGGAGGCGGGAGAGCGGACCTGAAAGACAGGCTGGGCGGGGTGACAGACGGGGACAGACCGCCAGCCGCCCGCCCCCCCCCAA
>SJYX01001591.1:77582-102950 GCA_006410675.1 Oreotragus oreotragus | reverse complement strand
CCGCCCCCCCCCCGCCCCCCCGCACATCCGAGCATCCTCGAGTGCCCAGGCCCGCTGCCGGGAGGGCGTGAGCGTGGAGCCCGCGGCCGGGCGGGCGGGGCCCCAAGGCGCGGGCAGGGGGGTCCGCGCGGGGCTGCGCCGCTGTCCGGGGGTAATTTTTCATCTCGGCCGGCTAATCTTTGTTCCCGGCGAAGATAATGAATAGCCAATCGTTATCTGCCCGGCTCCCGGAGGCTGCCCGAGAATGGGGCTGTACAGGGTTAGGGAATTGTTTCCAAAGTGCCGCGGAATAAATGGTGTTCCTTATCTCTGCCTTCCAGATTATCGGAGCCCTTTCAGAGCGCGCACAACAAATGCGCCCGCCATCGAATGCATCATTTACCACCGCAGATCCGCGCACTGATGGGCAGGCAGATAGCCGTCTGCGGGGGGCATTCGGGCGCCCGGTGCGCGGGCCGCCGGCCGGCCTGCCTGCCGAAGGCACCCAAGTGTGTGTCCCCGGGTGTGCCCGGCGTGTGTAGATGAGCAGGGCGCTGTGCCAGTGGGTGGGCACCGAACGAGCAGGGGTGTTGGCGTACCTGCGGGCACGTCGAACAAGTGTGAGATGAGGAAGCGCGGAGGTGTGTGCTCAGGCCGAGGGCGGGCGTGGTCCAGGTGAGACTGCCTGAGGAAAGGGTGCTGCGTGAGTGTGCGGGCATGCGTGTCCCCCAGCGTGAGCAGACACGTGCGAGAAGGAGCGGTGTGCCAGCCTGCGGGTGAAGGCGTGGTTGGGGGGGTGTTCCGCGTGCCTGCCCTCCTCAAGGCTGTCTAGGAGAGCACACGGAAGGAGGTGTCGCCTGACACCAGGCCAGGCTGTGGGTATCCGGACGTGGGTGTGCCACAGGTCCTCGGGTCCGCATGCGCCTAGGCGCGTGCCTCCACGCGTGACTCCGTGCACAGGTCTGCACGAGGGTGGGCGCGGCCTTATGTATCTTTTCTGCGTCCTGGGGAGGGGGCAGGGGCCTGGCCCTGGGCCTGCCTGGGGCGGGCTCGCCCCCCACCCCGCATACACCAGCCGGCCCCGCTCCAGCCAGAGGGGGTGTGCCAGGCACCAGGCGAGGGGTTCGGCAACACCCAGGGGTCCCCGCCCGCCTCGGGGCTCGCCTGCCCGGGGCCCCAGGGCCCCCTCGCTCAGGACCTGCGGCGGGAGAGACCGGAGCCGCGCCGCCAGAGGTCCCCGCGCCGCCCACAAAGCCCGTGCTTTCCAGGCGTGCGCGCGCACCGACATGGACACGCGCGCGCGCGCACGCACGCACACGCGATGGTCCCCATGGCGACGCAGATAGCGCCGCCGCCATTTTCCCCGTCTCCCAGGAGCCTATTATACGCCGGGATTAGCTCGTCGCCAGGCAGGTCAAACCCAAAGTCACCCCACCTGCGGCGCCGCCCCGCCCCTCTGTCTCTTATACACATCTGGCCCGCCCCCGCCCCGCCCCCCGGCGCGCCCCCTGGCGGCCCCGCGCGGGAGCGGCGGGCCGGGGTCTGTCCGCCACCAGCGCGTCCCCAGGCCGCCGGGCTCGGGACACGCCCGCCAAGTGTCTGTCGAAAGGACGGGTGGATCGGCAGGAAACTACAGACGGGGCCGCCTGTCAACGCCACCCAGCCTAGCTGGCAGCAAGATCCCCTCTCAGAAGGACCCTCGAGAACCTACGCAAGAGGCCTCACCGACCCTCAGACCCGGCGTCCCCGTCTCCTGCTGCGGCGACAGGGGCCGTCTCCCCGCGCTTCGGGCCGCCGCATCCCCGTCCCGGGCTCTCTGCCTGCTGTCGCCCTGCCTGCCCCTCTGTTCTCTGTACTGAGTGTTTCTCTCGCAGTGCGTCCTGGGCGCAGTGTAAACTTGCCGGGTCTGTGACTGCTGGCTCCCAGGGGTGGAGAGCTGGCTTGTTCCCCGCAGCCGCCCAGCCCTGGAATCCTTGGGGGTCCAGGGAATGCGGGCAGGTGGGCCGGGCCCGGCATCTCCGCTCCACTGTTACAGCCTGCCCAGCACCCACGCGTGGTGCTCCCTGGTCCCCGGGTGCTCGGCTCCACTGACCTGCTGCAGCCGTCAAGTCTGGCAGTGGGGGTCGAGGCCCCCCGCCGTGTGTTTGTGAAGGCAGGGACCGGAGCCTGGTCTCTCCCCTCGCCTGGGCCCCAGGAGACTTCACTCATAATACAAGATAATTGCCCTGCCTTGTCAGCAGGCCGCGATGATGGATTGCTGTGAGCGGGCCAGCAGGAGGCCACCACCCCAGTGGGCTTCCAGGTGGAGCTCGGCCTGCCCAGCTCCCTCGACAGGGGCTACTCAGCAGTGCCCGTTCCTCCTGGAGCACCTCAGGCTCTGGGCCGGAGCCTCCAGCACGCACGGCCCCTTCCGGCTGGGTGGCCTTTGGCAAGCTGCTTTCCTACTCTGAGCCTCAGGTCAGGCCCTGACATCATTACGAGCATTGCTCCCGGGCATGCATTTAAACAGCAGGTCGCATGCAACAACCCTCTCCTGCCGGTATTGGAAGTGGGAGAGTTCATGTGAGGAGACTCATTTCCAGCTTCGCTTGCAAACCTGACTGTCCCCGGCCCGCAGTCGGCGTGGCGGATGTGGCCTCACCAGCCCCGGGCCCCCAGCAGGCCCCTGGGCCGGCGATGTGTCCCTCATAGGAACAAGGGCGGCTGTGGTCATGCTGCCTCTGCGTTCCTTCTCTGCACGCCTTGGTGCTGTTTCCGGTGTCTTTCCCCCTCGGTTCTGTAAACTCCTCAGGTGTTTGTCAGCTAATAGGTCCACCGGGCGCTTTCCAGTGCTCGGCAGCAGTTTTCTGCAGCCTGGGTGCACAGTGTTGAAGAAAACAGTCGTGGTGCCTGTCCGGGGGGCACACTGCGGGCGAGCAGACTGATACCCATGAACACACTACCGCAGATTGCAAGGAGGAAAGACCACATGCTTAGAAACACCGAACCGAGGCTTCTTGGCGGAGATCCTCTGGTACAGGCCCTGTGCTGAGAGGCTGGAGGGCGGGGAATAAGATCAGGAACGGCCACTCCGTGGTGGAGACACAGGCACACTGAGAGATCCCACTCGTCCCCGTCTAGGGGAATTGGAATCCCCAGTGCTTGCGTGAGGAAAGGTGCTTGCCCTGGTCTGGGAGCATTATATACAAAGAGTGTCTGCAAATCAATAAGGAAAAAAAAAAGTACAACTACAAAATGGGCAAAGGTATAAAAAGAAAATTCAAAGAAAATGGGAAAGAAAGGGATCGTAACGAAAACCTGCTTGATCTCAGTCAGAGAAAATTTAAAATACGTGAGAGATTCTGAAAGAGAGACGTGTTCTGAAATTAGACTGTGGTGAAAACTCACTGAAACATACAACTAAGTTAGCTTTATGTGCCGTAAATCGTAGCATGATAAAGATGCTTGAAAATAAGCTGAAAGCCAGTTTGAGATACCACTTGATACCTAGCGGTATCAGCAAGCATCAGAAGACAGGGTTGCACATTGCGTTCCTCCGCGGGCAGGGGAGACGGGCTGGCAGGAGTGTCCAGAGATGCATCGTCAGGTTGGCATGGGAAATGAGGCACTGTCGAATTTACAAATGCTAGTTCCATTTATAGGACTTTTCTGAGAGAGACGCTCCCAGACTTGTGCAATCCGTAAGGGAATCCACGGCAGCCTTGTACATTACGGCACGATTGGAAACTCAAGAGGCTCTCCTGGAAGAGACTCTTAAGAGTACTGTCACACAGCCAAACGGTGGACTGTTAGGCTGAGAAAGAAAGGAGGGAGGGCGGGAAGAAAGGAGGCAGAAAAAAGAAAGCAGCCTCTCTTTATGGATATCAAGTGATCCCAAGAGAGAATTAGTAGCACAGTGCAGAGGCCTGAGTGTGGTGTGGTTACAAACGGGGACAAGACGAGACGGTTGCTTACATGTTTACAGGACTTCTCTGGATGGAAAACAAAAGAACCGGCTAACACTGGTCGCACCTATGAAAGGATATACATTTAGGCAGCTGGGGGTGGGGAGAAGAGAAGGACCTTGATCACTGTTTAAAATTACACAGACGATAGACAGATGGAGACTGCGATACAGACGGATAGACACATATCCTACACACACAAAAAAAGGTTAAAAACCAAAATATTTTGATTAGAAAATAAAGATAGAGAGGAACAGAAGTCTGCCGAAAAGAGAAGTTGGAGGAAACTCCATCACTGGCTGCAGTGCAGGGAAAGAAGAATCCTCGGGCCCCCATGGCTGAAGGGCGAGTTGGTGCAGGTAATCTGCAGGGCCTTTGGCCGTATCTAGTAAAGTTGGAGACAGGAATGCATGTGACTCCGCACTTCCTCGTCGAGGCATTTCAGAAACCCTGACACCTGAGCAGAAGAGATGTAGGCAAGGATATTCATGGGGCACGATTTGTAAAAAAAAAAAAGAGAGAGAGAGAGAGAGATTAAAAAGAAACTCTGGACATGAGCTAATGGCCCATCTCAAGGGAGCTGGATCAGCCAAGAGAGGCAGAATCCTTTGATGGAATGCCGTGCGATGGTGACCTTGTGTGGCTGGCACAGAGCTTCGGTGCGAGGAAGAACGGGCAGAATTCTAACTACAAAACAGAACCGTATATTGTTTGTGAAAATAAAGCAGATGAAATAGAAGTATAGAGACAGAAATGGGATTAAATCTTCTGGAAGATATCATAAGAAGACCTGGAAGAGAGCAAGCCAGGCCATGTTCTTGGATGGGAAAACTTAATACCGTAAAAATGTCAATTCTCCCATATTTTCGGCACAAATTTAACAAAATTCAAACTGGAATACCAACAGTGTGATTAAAAAAAAAAAAAAAAAACTGGATAAAACAACCTCAAAGTTTATGTGGCAGAATAACCAAGGAAAACTGGAGAAAGAGTTACATGGGGTTTTTGCCTTCCCGGAAATAAGAACATAGTGTAGAGTCAGTGTAATCAAGTCAACATGGCTCTGGCAGAGGAACAGACAATGGGGAACAACAGAAAATCCAAAAGTAGATCCCCACGCACGTGAGGACGTAATAGACGCCAAAGGTAGCCGCCCGGCTCGGTGGGGAGCGGGCAGATTGTAAAATAAGTGTGTTGGCACAAGCGAACGTCCATCTGGCAGAAAAGAAAACTGGACCCCGCTCGGATATGGCCAAACACATTCCAGATGGATTAAACATGCAAACGGGAAAAATAAATGATAGCAATCTTGAAAAAAAAATCTCAGAGGCGACACATGAAACCTGGGTGGAGCAAATGCAAAGGCCGGAGGCTGGGCGGCCTCAGGGGCACCTGGACAGGCAGGCAGCCGCCCGCGGGGCCGGGGGCCAGGGCTGTCCGGGGCCTCCCCAGGGCGGGGTCTTATCCATGCCCCTCTGCAGGAATATTTGCCTCAGCGCTTCACCTCCGGTGCTGTTTCATTCATCATTTTCTTTACGTCGATGGATGTCTTTATACAGGAAGTTGTTACCAAGAGATAATTTTATATTACTGACAAGCTAATGGGTTCGGTGAGCTAGTATTTTATGACACACGTGGCAATAGATGTATCGACTATCAAGACGGAAAACTCTGGTGGGTGGGCTCAGTCGGCGTTTGGGACGTCTCTCTGTGGGCGGAGGAAACTGGAGGGAGGTCGGAGCGGTGGTCCCCTAGAGGACGGTGAGGCGTGAGCCAAGGTCACAGAACATCCGCCCCGACTCCTCGCGCACCTGCCTTCAGTAGGTTATTCCAAACTCTGACCTTTACCAGCGTCAACACAGCTCCGGCCCCGGTCCAAGCTGCTGACATCTCTCCTGGATTCCTGCAGGATGGAAGGCCTCCAGCTGCCCCACCGTCCCTCAGACCACCACGGCAGAGACCCTGGGAGAATGTGGCCTGCTCCTCCTCGCCCCAGGGGCCCAGGCCATCTGATCTAGTCCCTTGTTGACCCTTTGACCTCATGCGTTTGCTTGCTTACATCCAGCCTGCAGGGGCTCCTGGCTGTTCCTCAAGCCGACCTGGCGCATGGCGACCCCAGGACGTTTGCACTTGATGTTGCCTTTGCTCAGAGAGCCGTGCGGCTCCTTCACATCCTCCAGGCCTCGGCCCGAGGGCCTTCCTGGACCGCCTCCTGGTGACGACCAGGCCAGCTGTGGGTAACAGCCAGAGAGCAGACGGGTGCTGCAGGCTCTCTGGAGAGAGGGAGACAGAGCCTGAAAGACAGAGAGAGGCAGGGGAGTGGGAAACGGCCGTGCAGGCAGGACTCTGCTCCGGGAGCCCTGCTGCTGTTCCCGTGCCCAGGCACGGCTGCTGCTTCTTACAGTCGGGCCTTCCAGCCCCTGGCGACGCGAGAGGGCACGACTGTAGCTGGGAGCACGAACCGCAGCACGTCTCCAGGCTGGCACCAGGAAACGGGAGGCAGGATCGCCGCGTTCTCTCCGCCACCGGAGCAACACGACTCCCAGGTGTGTGTCCAAGACACAGAAAAATGCGTCCACACACAGGCTTATACACGAGTGGTCAGGCCCCAGAGTGGAGACAGGCCCATCAGCTGATGCACGGCTAAACAGTGGTCCAGCCATACAGTGGAGTATTACTTGGCCGTGAAAAAGGAACGAGGCCCTGATACCCACTAAAACGTGGAGAAGGGAGCGGTGAGTGGTTTTTAGTATATTGACAGAGTTGTGCAACCATTACCACAACGTAAGTTTAGAAAATTTGCATCGCCCCCAAACCCTGTATCCATCAGCAGCCCCTCTCCTTGCTGCGTCCCCAGCGGCCCGAGGCAGCCAACAACGTGCTTTCTGTGTCTGCTGTGGATGTTTGAGGCGCACGGACCCACGCGCTCCACTCTGGTCTTCTTCCACTTGGCGTGATGTCAGGGTCCATCCTGTCGAAGCTCGAACCTTCTCCCCGAGTTTCCTGGTGGTTTCTCCTCGCCCACCCCCCACTCCAGGACCATGTCTGTCTGCGGTGGGCATTGGGGTTTTCCATCTGTCAGTGGAGGCCGATTCCTGGCGGTGCTGAGTTCCGACATTAAAGATCGCTTGGGCTTACATCAGTGGACGCCGATTCCTGGTGGTGCTGAGTTCCGACGTTGCAGAGGCCGATTCCTGGCGGTGCTGAGCTCCGACCCTGGAGATCGCTTGGGCTTACAGACAATATCACGTAGTCTGTTTTGTGTGTTTGCTCTTGTGAGTTTGTTTCCGCCAGGCTTGGAGTTTTTTCTGGCGGTGCAACCCCATCAAAAATGTATTTGGTTTTCTCCTCCCTTTCAGTTCAGTTCAGTTCAGTTCAGTCGCTCAGTCATGTCCAATTCTTTGTGACCCCATGGACTGCAGTACACCAGGCCTCCCTGTCCATCACCAACTCCCAGAGTTTACCCAAACTCATTGAGTCGGTGATGCCATCCAACCATCTCCTCCTCTGTCGTCCCCCCGTCTCCTGCCTTCAGTCTCCTCCCTCTATTTCATGATAAAAACACTCTGAAATATCTCAGGCACACAAAAGTACCTGAGGAATGTAAAAGATACCTATATAACCAACACCTGGCTGAAGCATTGAAACATCCCCAGTATAGTTGAGTCACGGGAATTCACTACATTCTACAACTTCATTTGTAACTTGGAGGTAGCAAGGGGTTTTCTAAGCATCACACAGAAAGCAGAAAATATGAATAAAAAGGATTGAGCTTCCCTGCTGGCCCAGTGGTTGAGAATCTTCCTGCCCGAGTGGAGGACACGGGTTCGATCTGGTCTGCAAAGATCCCACACGCGGCGGGGCCCTGGCACCACAGCTCCTGAGCCCACGTGCTGCGGGTACGGAAGCCTGCGAGCCTAGAGCCTGGCTCCCACTGAGACGCCTGCCCACAGCGAAGGGGCCCCTGCCCCCCGAAGCTACAGAAAGCCCGTGTGCAGCAGTGAAGACCCGCTGTAACCAAAAGATTTTAATTAATTAAAGAGAAATTTTAAAATGGAAACACTGGACCACATAAAAAGTGCCACCTTCTGTATAGTTAAAGGAGCTGTAAGCAAACTTAGAAAGTCGACAGCAGACTGAGAGAGTGTCTGCCATGCATATGATGAGGTGCTAGTCGTGTCTGTAATATGCAGAGTGCTCCTAAAAATCAACAAGGGAAAGGCAAGCGACAGAGAAATGGACCATTCGCCTGAGAAGAAACATCAGGGACAAGAAACAGGAAAAGAAAGCACGCCCTCCTTTGCAACCAGGTAAACGAAATGGAAAACAGCAGTGAGGGAGCACTGGGCATTTTGACTGCGAGCCTGAACCCGCAGGAACGCGAATCCTGTTTTCCACAGCTGACGGAATATAGATTGGAAACGGCTGGATGCAGGACCAATTAGCCGGAAGCCACCTGAGTGTAAAGTGTACATACACTTGGTAACAGATCACACACTCTAAGTAACAGATCACGCAGAAATACCGTTAATAGCGCGTGAGAAGATAAAGGCACCAGCCTCATTTGTAAAGGAAAAAAATCTTGAGAACGACTTTAATGTTCATAAATATGGACTGGTTAAATACATTTTGATATAAACATGGATGTGAGTCTGAGCAAGCTCCAGGGGATGGTGAAGGACAGGGAAGCCTGGCGTGCTGCGGTCCACGGGGTCGCCAGGACTCGGACGCGACTGAGCGGCTGGACAACGGCGACCGACTTTATTCAGCTTGTTAGGCAGCTTTTTCAGTGGGTGAGTTTAGATCTGCATGTGCAGATCAGTACGCTGTCCACAATTTAAATAAATAACTTGGGAAAACCAAATCATAGAGCAACAGGCATAATCCCGCTAGGTTATTTTAAAACCTGTATGATAATTGTATGTGCACTCCCCAAGGTTCTCTGTGAGAGACATGGTTTGAATTATAATAAAAAACATATCTCTTTTGTAATACAAAAACAGACTGGTTCCAAATAGGAAAAGGAGTAAGTCAAGGCTGTATATTGTCACCCTATGCAGAGTACATCATGAGAAACGCTGGACTGGAAGAAACACAAGCTGGAATCAAGATTGCCGGGAGAAATATCAATAACCTCAGATATGCAGATGACACCACCCTTATGGCAGAAAGTGAAGAGGAACTAAAAAGCCTCTTGATGAAAGTGAAGGAGGAGCATAAAGAAGTTGNGCTGGACTGGAAGAAACACAAGCTGGAATCAAGATTGCCGGGAGAAATATCAATAACCTCAGATATGCAGATGACACCACCCTTATGGCAGACAGTGAAGAGGAACTAAAAAGCCTCTTGATGAAAGTGAAAGAGGAGAGTGAAAAAGTTGGCTTAAAGCTCAACATTCAGAAAATGAAGATCATGGCATCCAGTCCCATCACTTCATGGGAAATAGATGGGGAAACAGTGGAAACAGTGTCCGACTTTATTTTGGGGGGCTCCCAAATCACTGCAGATGGTGACTGCAGCCATGAAATTAGGAGACGCTTACTCCTTGGAAGAAAAGTTATGATCAACCTAGAGAGTATATTCAAAAGCAGAGACATTACTTTGCCGACTAAGGTCCGCCTAGTCAAGGCTATGGTTTTTCCTGTGGTCATGTATGGATGTGAAAGTTGGACTGTGAAGAAAGCTGAGCACCGAAGAATCGATGCGTTTGAACTGTGGTGTTGGAGGAGACTCTTGAGAGTCCCTTGGACTGCAAGGAGATCCAACCAGTCCATTCTGAAGGAGATCAACCCTGGGATTTCTTTGGAAAGACTGATGCTAAAGCTGAAACTCCAGGACTTTGGCCACCTCATGGGAAGAGTTGACTCATTGGAAAAAACTCTGATGCTGGGAGGGATTGGGGGCAGGAGGAGAAGGGAACGACTGAGGATGAGATGGCTGGATGGCGTCACTGACTCGATGGACGTGAGTCTGAGTGAACTTCAGGAGATGGTGATGGACAGGGAGGCCTGGCGTGCTGTGATTCATGGGGTTGCAAAGAGTTGGACATGACTGAGCAACTGAACTGAACTGAATACAAAAACCGGTAAGAACTTTGAAAAACCTAACACAGAATGTGTACTAAGTATGTGACCTAAAGCTCTGAGGTTTAGAGCTATGATCCCTTTGGGTTATTTTTGAGTATGGAGCAAGATAAGAGCTGGAATTTTTTTTTTCCATAAAGACATTTAATTGTTCAGCCACCATGTTTAAAAGCAATATTTTCCTCCATCGAATTACTTTGGTGCCTCTGTAAAAAGTCATCTGACCAGGGGAGGGATAAATTGGGAGACTGGGGTTGACATATACCCACGACTGTATACAGTAGGTAATGAAACCAGCCTGTTGCATAGCACAGGGAGCGCTCCGGCCTGCGTGGGGAAAGGGTCTAGAAAGAGCGGACGCGTGTGTGCGTATCGCTGATTCCCTTCGTGTGCACCTGAAACTTAGGCAGCGTTGCAGGTCAATTACACTCTAATAAAAATTTGTTTCAAGAAACTCAGTTGACCGTATACATGTGGGGTCTATTTCTGGGCTCTTCTTTTGCGTTGACCCAGAGGTTTCTCCTAATGCCAGTAGCACACTGCCTGCATTGCTGTAGCGCTGCCATTACAAGTCTCCGCGGGAGGCTGCCCACGCCTTCCCGCCCGCTGTTTTGGCTCTCCTCGCTCCCCTGCCTTTCCACGTAAAATTTAAAATTCGGTTGTCAGTTTTTCTGTTAATCAAATCTGTAGGATTTTGACTTGGCGGGTACTGAACGTGTCGGGCAATCTGAGGATACCCGACGTCTGGACGCTGCAGGACTTCTGGCTCATGACTGCTGCGTGTCTCCAGGTTGTTAATTCACCTCCCACCTCCACATATAAGGTTTTGCAGATTTGTTTTATTTTGGTTTTTTATTTGCCCAAGTGGACAGGGAGAAGCTGGGCTGCAATGCAGTCACCACGAGGCTCTGCCAGCCCTCGGGGAGCCCTGGTGGCTGGGTGGCCTCTGTCCAAGAGGGAGCGGGGCAGGGGCGCCACGCCTCTAGACTCCTACACTAGGTAGGTATTGGGGGCTGGCCGCCCCCAAAACGGGGCCTGACCTTGGGAGACACAGGCTCCCCTGAGCTGCAGTGATGGATGAGGCTGGGAGCCAATGGCGGGACTCCCAGCAGGCGGGGGGGTGAGTGCGGACCCCGAGGCCCGTCACCGTGTCCACTGGGGCAGGCGGGGGCTGGGTGCGGACCCCGAGGCTCGTCACCGCGTCCACTGGGCCTGCTGACTCTGCTGAGAACCTCTCCAGGAATTGGGAGTGCCCCACCGGGGTTGGATTCACCTGCCAGTCCCTGGAGCGTCTATGCCCTAGGAGCTCGGGCAGACGGCCACGTCTCCAGGCTGGTGGCCTTCTCTCTGCTCCTCCGCCACCAGTGGACGGCCGCCTCATCCTCCTCCAAAGGATGCCCAGCGGCACCCGCAGGGTCTGCGCGCGGGCTGATGTGAGCCAGTCTTCCTCCAGCGCTCCTTTGAGGCCGACCTTGCCATGAACACCAAGAAGGGCTCCTGGCAGGTGACAGCGGCTCCTCGGAGATCCATGCCTCCTCGGGCCGCTCCGTGGGCCCCACGGCTCTGCTGTCTGGCCAGAGGGTGGCAGGGCCCTGGCAGCGTCCCTGAGGACGGCCGGGAGCGGGTCCCGGGCAGCGCCGTCAGCGTGCCTCACTCTCAGACTTCCTCCGGCCTCTGCGGGGGACCTGGCAGTGCCAGCTACACGTGTGGCACAGCGGGCTGGGTTGCAAAATATATCCGGCATGGCAGTTGGTGAAGGAGTTATGCAATCGCCGTCAACTTACGGAAACCACCTCGCAGAGCTCCTGGGAGGCGAGGAGGCCGGCGGTGCCACCCCGGCCACAGGCTCAGGGTCCAGACCGGCCCAGACTGCGCATGGCAGGACCCGTGATGGATCTTCCCTGAAGTGGGAGCGCGTGACCCACAGGACCCCTCGATGCTGGCATCTCCTCCCCGAGGGAGTCTAGGGTCCTTCTGTCCTTCTCCACAAGCTCCAGGAGATGGACCCCCCAGACTCCCATCTCAGACCCCCAGAGAGGAGGTCCGGCCTTAGAGAGGGAGCCTGGAGGGGACAGCTGGAATTGGGGGGGCCTGGGGACCCCCCCAGCTGACGGGGCTGAAGTGGGCTCGGCCTGGAGAAGGGTTCAGCTCGGGGGGAGCAGTGGCATTCAGGGGCACAGGTGGCAAAGCTGGGCCTGCGGGGGCATCACAGGGAGGCTGACCTCAGCCCCCCGTCAACGCACGTCCCATTCAGAGCCCTCCACCAGCCGACCACCTTAAACCCCCAGACTGACACCTCACACCGAGGCTCTTAAACTGAGTCCAGGTGGGAAGACAGCCTGGACACATTCTCCTGCACCCTTTCCCTCTTCTTAAAAGGCCGGCTGTGGCCAAAGCCCTGAGTTAAATTGTGATCTGTGCAAAACTTCAGTGTATGCACGCTCACTGGAGTAAGTAAATGTTACTACACTTTGCATATTATTCTGCACCTGACTTTTTTCACTCAACATTTTGAAAGCAAAGAGGTGCAAGTCCTCCGACTTTGATTTTCTCCTTCAGGATGGTTTTGGCTGGTCTTCATCCCCTGCAACTCCATATGAAACGTAGAATTAGGTTTTCGATTTTTACGGCGATGCCGTCTGCGATCCTGACATGGATTGCGTTGAATCTGCAGGGCAGTTTAGAGAGTACTGTCAGCTGCACAATACTGGGCTGCACTCACTCAATCGCGCCCGACTCTTTGTGACCCCCTGGCCCGTAGCCCGCCAGGCTCCTCTGCCCATGGAATTCTCCAGGCAAGAGCACTGGAGTGGCCCGTGCCCTCCTCCAGGAGATCTTCCCGACCCAGGAATCAAACCCAGATCTCCTGCATTGCAGGCAGATTCTTTGCCAGCAGAGCCAGCCTTAAGTCTCCAGCCCGTGAGGACGGAGTGTCTTCCCTCTGATTTGGACTTCAGCTTGTTGCATCAATCTGCCGCAGCTTTCAGAGCATAAACCACGCGCTTGTTAAATATCTCGCTGAGTCTTTTATTCTTCTTGGAGCTGCTGCTCATTGAACTGTTTGCTTGATTTCATTTCCAGATTATCCCTTCTAAGTGTGTAGAAGCACAACTGATTTTTGTGTATTAATCTTGTATCCTGCAAATTTGCCGAATTTGTTTATCAGAGCTAATAGTCTTTGCGTGGTTTCCTCAGGATTTTCTATGTGCAACATCATTTCATCGATGAACAGCGATAATTTCTACTTCTTCCTTTCCGATGGGGATGTGCGTTATTTTATTCAGTTGTCCAAGTGCCCTGGATAGGCCCCCGAAAACAGCGCTGAATCAAAGTGGCAGGGTGAACATTCTCGTCTCGTTTCTGTGGCTGAAGGGAAAGCGTCCGAGGTTTCAATATTAAGTATAATGTTGCTGCTGAGTCGCTTCAGTCGTGTCCGACTCTGTGTGACCCCATAGACGGGAGCCCACCAGGCTCCCCCGTCCCTGGGATTCTCCAGGCAAGAACACTGGCGTGGGTTGCCATTTCCTTCTCCAATGCTTGAAAGTAAAAAGTGGAAGTGAAGTCGCTCAGGTGTGTGGGACTTTTAGCGACCGCATGGACTGCAGCCCGCCAGGCTCCCCCGTCCCTGGGATTTTCCAGGCAAGAGTGCTGGAGTAGGGTGCCATCATCTTCTCCAAAGTATAATGTTAGCGATGTGGTTTAAAAGATGCCCTTTATCAGCTCGAGGAAGTTCCCTTCCATTCCAGCTCTTTTTAGTGCTTTTTTTTTAACCACGGAAGGGTGTTGTGTTTTTATCAAACTTTCTGCGTCTCCTGAGATGACCACGGGTGCTTGGCGCGTCTCTCTATTGCTACGGTGCGTTCCACTGATTACTTTCACACGTTAAGCCAAATTTGCACGAATCCAGCTTGGTCGCGTGTGTAATGCTTTCACATATGCTGCTGGGTCCGGTCTGCTGCCATCTCACTCGGGATCTCTGCACCCATGTCCGTGTGAGACACGGGGCTGTAGTTCTCTCTTCACGTGATGTCTTTGTACACTTCTGGCATCAGGGTGATGGCTGGCCTCACAGAAAGAGTTGGGAAGCGGTCCGTTCTCTTCTATTTTTGGAAGATTTTGTGAGCAATTGGCGTTAATATTAATTATTCTGTAAATGTTTGGTAGAAATCACCAGTGAAGCCATCTGGCCCTGGGCTGCCTCTCTTTGTGGGTAATTTTTAAAGAATTATTATAACTCAGCCTCTTCGCATATTACAAAGGCCTCGTCAAGTTGTCTGTTCATTCTTGAGTCAGTTTTGGTGTTTTGTGTCTTTCTAGGAACTTGCTCATCTCACCTGGGTTAGCTTACTGTCATACTGTTGCTTACAGGGCGCCTTTACAGTCCTTTTCATTTCTGTAAGGTCAGTAGTGACGTCTCTCTCCTTCCTGATTCCAGTCGTTCGAGGTTTTCTCCCTTTGTCTCAGTCGAGCTGGAGGGCTGCCAGGCCTCTTGGACTCTGTAAGGAACCGGCCTGTAGCTTCGCTGCCTGCCCTGCGTGTTTTCTGACTCTGTGCCTTCTGCGTGGGAGCCACTCTCTTGCTCCTGGACTCTTCCTTCTATGCTCTCGGCTGCACTGAGTGAAGGTAGCGTTCGAATTCGGAGAAGGCAGTGGCACCCCACTGTGGTGCTCTTGCCTGGAGAATCCCAGGGACGGGGGAGCCTGGCGGGCTGCAGTCCATGGGGCCGCTGAGAGCCAGACACAACGGAGTGACTTCACTTTCACTTTTCACTTTCATGCACTGGAGAAGGAAATGGCAACCCACTCCAGTGTCCTTGCCTGGAGAATCCCAGGGACGGCGGAGCCTGGCGGGCTGCCGTCTCTGGGGTCGCACAGAGTCGGACACGACTGAATCGACTCCGCAGCAGCAGCAGCAGCAGCAGCATTGGAATTTCTTTAACGGTTTTTCACTACGTTGTTTTGAGGTATTTCCTTAGTAGGCTGCTCTAAGGCTTATCAACAGCTTCATAGTTATACTAATTTAGTTTGTGACATATGGAAACACAACTCTTATATAATGTTCCCTTCTCTTCCTTTTTACAGTATTATATTGAACTCGTTGCTGTTGTTCAGATGCTAAGTCACGTCCCATGGACCGCAGCTCTCCAGGCTTCCAAATTCATGTCCATTGAGTCGTGATGCCATCCAACAGTCTATCTTCTGCCTCCCTCTTCTCCTTTCGCCTTCCATCTTTCCCAGCACCAGGCTCTTTTATATTAAACACGCTACACCTGTAAATGCTGTGAACCCCACAGCGTGTGATTCTGTGATTTGGTGTCTGCCTGGTCCGCTGTCCATGCCCTGTCACGGAGGTCCTCCAGCAAAGGACCCAGGCTCACGCAGGCGGCCGCCATCAGTGGGCCTAGGCAACCATCAGTGAGAACTTCCCAGGAGGAGGAGAGCGATGCTGGGAGAGGTCGGCTGATTCACAGCGTGGAAAGACTGGCGCCCTGGGCTGGGGGGTGGGCTGGGCCCGGTTTCCAGGAAGGCCTCGGGCAGGACGCCAGGCAGGAAGGGGCTGGAAGTTTCTGGAAGGGCAGCCTGGACAGCCCGGGCCAGCAGCCTCGGGCCTCCCCGTGCAGGGCAGCTGCCCTGCCTGTCAGAGCCGGGGCATCCACGGCACTTCCTGGCACACGCAGAGGTGGGGGAGGAGGGCAGGAGGCTGCTCCTCAACAGGCCTCAGGCGGGGGGGCATGAGCGACAGGAGGAGAGGGCGGGCAGTGCTGGCGAGCCTGGGCCCCCGATGCCCCACGGGCACCGCGTCCTGGGAGCCGCACCTCCCCCCCAGGGGATGTGGCGAGGGGACCAGGGTCAGGGGCCCTTGGGCAGAGACCCACTGCCGTGTGGGCAGGAGCCTCGGGGCCCACAAGGCACTTCCACACATCACCCCTGGCCAGCATCCCGCAGCAGGACACTGGAAGGGGACGGGGCGCCCGACCTACCGGGGCCATGCCCGCCTGAAGGGACACCCTTGGTGCGCGGTCCCGGCTTCTCTGCAGGTCCTGCGACTGAGAAAGAGCAGGGCAGACGTGGGGGCCACTGGCCATGTCCCCCACGTGCCCCCAACCCGCGAGCCCACACACAAGCCAACTTCCTCCTCCGAACACCAAAGGGACGCCACTCAGGGCTCGCCACAACAGCAGCCCGACAGTCCAGCCCGCCCGCAGCCCAGTGTGACCCGCGCCTCTCGCCTCCTGGCCTGGGGCCCGCACACCCGCCCACGCGAGGCCTGGGGCTCAGCCCCGCGTCCACTTGTCCATTCGGGCCGCGGTCAGTGAGGGCCTCCGGACCCCCAGCCTGCAGACCCCTTCCCACACAGCAGTCAACCCAGGGGGTCCACGCGGGCACGACGAGGACCCAGGCAGGCGGCGCTGGACGAGGCTGTGAAACTGGGAGAACAGGGCCTGGGCTGCAGGGAGGGGCGGGCCCTCTGTCCCCCTGCCGAGAGCTGCACGGAGAGGACCCATCGGCGACGGGGAGGCCTGGCTCCGCTGGTGTCTGAGCCCATGGGAGCGAGGCTGCCAGCGGAAATGTTCAGGGACACTGTTTTCTGCTGCCTGCGATCCAAGCAGACCAATCAGATCCAGCAGATGCTATCCTTGCTGTCCCGCTCAGGGGCCTTCTCCCCACTTTCCCACTGGCTCCACCTCCTGTGATGGCAACACTCTCCTCCCGGTGGAGAGGTGGCTGCCGCGGTTCCAGCCCTTTCATCAGGAAACCAGGCTGTCTGGTCCAGTTTGGGTCATGTCCACCTCTGAACCCATTGCTGTGTGTGTGAGGAGCAGGAGGGGCCACTGCGGCCTGGGCAGGAGGTGAGATCAGAGGGGAGGGGCGGGGAGGGAAGGCTTTCCCCAAACAAAGCTACTTTTAGGGAAGACTAGCCAGCAGGATTTGCTGATGGACGGACTGGTGAGGGGGAGGGAGGGAGAGAGATTGGCACAGGCTGCTGAAAAAACCCGGGCCAGGCGGTCTTAGGAAGCTCTGGGCTCTGAGTCACCACGCGGGCTGTTTGCAGTCATGGCACCTGCCTGGCTGTGGCAGCGGCCCCAGAGAAACTGCAGCTGGTGGCTGCCTGCAGGCGAGAGGCCGGGTCCTGCTGCCTGCCCCTAGGATCACACGCTAGCCCGTGGGCTACTGCGAACCCCCTCACCCCCATGCCACAGGCCAGTCGTCCAGGGGGCTAGGCCCGCAGCTGGGGGCCGAGCGGGGGGCGGGGGGCCGCTCTCTCTGCAGAGAAGCAAGAGGGACGGAAAGCGGGGGCTGCTGCGCTTTCTCAGGAAGGAAACCTGGCTGCAACAGTCTGGGAGTCTCGGTCCGCCAGCCAGGAAGCTCCCCGCCCCCGCCCTCGCCCGGGTCCGAGGCCAGCACTCCTGAGGCCGGAAGGGAAGAGGTGAACGCGCGTCGGAGCAGCTGTGGAGGCACCAGGCCGGCCCAGGTGCCACGTCTTACGTGCTGATGGCAGCCTCCTCGCCCGAACTGGGAACTGGCCTGCGAGGTGGGGAGGGGCTGGGGGGGTGCAGGGCCGGGCGCCAGGCTCCAGGGCTCGGCCGGAATTCCTGCAGGACGCTTTGTTCTCAGGCAGCAGCCCCCGCTAGGGCCCTGAGGCCCAGGCGGCTGGAGCTACGCCCCAGGAAGCCCTCCGCCGGCGGGGGGCTGGGCACTGCCCCCAGTGCCCGCCCGCCCACCACCAGGCACGCTCCCCCCACGTACACAGCCAGGCGCCTCCACCACTCCTGGGCACCCCACCGCCCTGGAGCCGCCTGGAGCCTGGGCCCCGGCCGGCCGGACAGGTGTGTAGCTGCGCTCGTGGGCTCCGCAAGGCCTCCGCTTCCTGCAGCAAGGTCCTCACGAAGTCCCCCACCCCGACCCGGCCGTGACCGGCCCCCCCCACGCCAACCTGCTGGGCACGGCACAAACCCGGCAGGCCTGCCTGTCTCCGGAGCGCTGGGCGCCGTCAGAAAAACAACCTCACCTCTCTGCGGTCCTTCGGCGTCCGCTGCGGCATGGACGGCCTCAGGCCCCATGAGGGGACAAACATTCGGCTTCAGGGACTGATTCAGAATTATGCAATCAGAAAAGTCTGCAGGAAAATCCAGATTTCAGCACGAGTTTTGATGTTACTTTGATTTGTGGGAATGTTTTTAAACAAAACACACGCGGCGCTTTGTTCCGGGCACTGATGCGGCCTGCACAGAGGTGCCAGCGGCCGCTGCTCCGGGTACCAGAGGCAGGCCCTAAGGTCTGGACAGGTGGACAGCTTGGCCAGAGGGGGACAGCTGCAGAACTGGGGTTCAGCCCAGCGTCCCTCTCAGGGCCTGGCTCCTAATCCACTCTGCACGCCAGGTCCCGAGGGGGACGGCGGCAGAACTGGGGTTCAACCCAGCGTCCCTCTCAGGGCCTGGCTCCTAATCCACTCTGCACACCAGGTCCCGAGGACCAGCGCCCTCAGCTGACCACCCCTGCCACCTCTAAGGGTCCCCTCTCAAGGAGAAGTCATTTTCCAGAACTGTGCAAGGGGGAGGCATCCGTGTGTGTGTGTGAGAGTGTAAACTATGAGTGCATTGCATGTGTGTGCATTGTGTGTGCGTGTGTTTGACTGGATGTGTAGGTGGGTAGTGTGTGATTATGTATATGAAGTTGGGGTGAGTTTGTGTGTGTGAGTGTGTGTGTGCATGTGAGTGAGCAGATGTGTAGGTGGATAGCATGTGAGTATGTATATGAAGTTGGTGTGAGTGTGTGTGTGTGTGTGAGTGTGCTGTGAGTGTATGTATAGGTGGGTAGTGTGAGTGTGCATATGAAGTTGGTGTGAGTGTGTGTGTGAGTGTGCTATGAGCAGATATATAGGTGGGTAATGTGAATGAGTGTGTATATGAAGTTGGGGTGAGTGTGTGTGTGAATGTGTGTGTGCATGTGAGTGAGCAGATGTATAGGTGGGTAGTGTAAGTATGTATATGAAGTTGGTGTGAGTGTGTGTGAGTGTGCTGTGAGCAGATGTGTAGGTGGGTAGTGTGAGTATATGAAGTTGGAGTGTGTGTGTGCATGTGAGTGAGCGGATGTGTAGGTGGATACTGTGAGTAAGTGTGTATATGAAATTGGGGTGAGTGTGTGTGTGCATGTGAGTGATCGGATGTATAGGTGGGTAGTGTAAGTCCATGTATGAAGTTGGTATGAGTGTATGTGAGTGTGCTGCGAGCAGATGTATAAGTGGGTAGTGTGAGTGAGTATGTATATGAAGTTGGTGTGAGTGTATGTGAGTGTGCTGTGAGTGAATGTGTAGGTGGGTAGTGTGTGTGTGTATATAAAGTTGGGGTGAGTGTGTGTGTGAATGTGTGTGTGCATGTGAGTGAGCAGATGTATAGGTGGGTAGTGTGAGTGTGTATATGAAGTTGGGGTGAGTGTGTATGAGTGTGCTGTGAGCAGATGTATAGGTGGGTAGTGTGAGTGTGTATATGAAGTTGGGGTGAGTGTGTGTGAGTGTGCTGTGAGCAGATGTGTAGGTGGGTAGTGTGTGTGTATATGAAGTTGAGGTGAGTGTGCTGTGAGCAGATGTATAGGTGAGTAGTGTAAGTGTGTATATGAAGTTGGGGTGAGTGTGTGTGAATGTGTTGTGAGGAGATGTATAGGTGGGTAGTGTGAGTATGTATATGAAGTTGGTGTGAGTGTGTGTGAGTGTGCTGTGAGCAGATGTGTAGGTGGGTAGTTTGAGTGTGTATATAAAGTTGGGGTGAGTGTGTGTGAGCAGATGTATAGGTGGGTAGTTTGAGTGTGTATATAAAGTTGGGGTGAGTGTGTGTGAGTGTGCTGTGAGTGGATGTGTAGGTGGGTAGTATGTGTGCTGTCTCTTATACACATCTAGATGTGTATAAGAGACAGGGTGTTGAGAATGGTTAANCCTCAGGGACTGCAGCAGCCAGGTTTCTGTGTCCTTCACTATCTCCCTGGGTTTGCTCAGACCCCTGTGCATTCTAGAAGCTGGGCTCCCCAGAGCAGAGCCTGAACCAGGGGGCCATCTGCAGGTGACTGAAGCTGGAGCGCCCGGGGGAGGGCTGGGTTCAGCAGGAGGGCCACCCAGGCTGACCTCACAGGACCTTCCGACCCCAAGACTTATCCCACCTTGAGGCAGGGGGCCAGACACCTGCCTGTGCATGTCCCTGTGGGAGGGCCGCCCCAGGCAAGGGAGGAAGCGCTTTTCCCGCATCCCTGGACGAGGTCTGAGCAGCATCCCCAGCAGCTGGGGAAGGGGTGTGCCTCCTGGTAAAGGGCCTCCCGACTGTCACGGGGGGTCCTCGGGCCACCAGCAGCCCTGGGAGCGTCCTCCACAGCCGCTGAGAAACAGTGCCAGCGCAGCCAAAGGCTGATCTGGAGTTGGCCAGCTCCAACTAGTGACCCCAAGCTGGCCAGCCACCCTGCTCCAGCTTCTCACAGAGCAGGAGGGGGCAAGCCACATCCAGCAGGTTCACAGCCCCCAGGACAAGCTCTCCCTCTGACACCCTCCCGCTGTGCTCTGAAATCCCCGTCTTTATTTCTAGGCGCCTTGCCCCAGGTTTTCTGCGTGTTCTCATTCTTCAGCGGAAATCCCCAGGCAGGGAGGCCTGAGACTCACACTTCCTGAGACCCGCAGCGTCTCACACCTGCAGATCATCCCACACCAGGTGGAAGGCATGTTTCCTAACAGCCGCTAATAATTCCGCTCACACCAGACTCGGCCTGATAAAAGCCAAGTGTGTGTAGTCAACTGCTCAATCACATCCGACTCTTTGTGATTCCAGGGACTGTAGCTTGCCAGGCTCTTCTGTATTCAGGCAAGAATACTGGAGTGGGTTGCCCTTCTCCAGGGGATCTTCCTGACCCAGGGATCGAACCAGGGTCTCCTGCATTGCTGGAGGATTCTTTACCATCTGAGCCACCAGGGAAGGGGCTCGTCATATTTTAAAACCTCTGCTTTTCCCCCTTCTCATAAAAGTAACACCCCAGTAGAGAAGACACAGAAAAATAGACTTAAGAAGTTTCCCACGGCCCACTTAGCAAGCTGGCACATCTCCTCGCAGCTTTTTCTACTCATCTGAGTGTTCAGCATGGTTTTCATAGGCTACACGGACAACTTCATACTCCTCACCCCACGAGAAGACAGTGTCCTCACCTTGGTTGATTGCAGGGATGTCCTTGTCCCAAGATGTCTGGGTCTCCTCAGGGGTGAGGTCTTCTGAGAATCTGATCCCACAGGCTCCAGCGCAGTGAGAGGATGCGGGTGCTCCTAGGATGAAGCCTGGCCCAGACGCAGGTACGTATGCACAATGGTTATGCAGGATAACAGGACGAGGGGTGAGGGGAGTGGGCTGTCAGACCTCAGGACCCAGGCCCTTCAGGCAGGCCTCTAGGAGCAGTCCTGGAAACCCACCTGGCCCTGAGGCCTGGACAACCTTGCGGAAGGAACTTCCCTAGGGAGACAAGTGTTAGATGCTGAGTCGTGTCCGACTCTTTGTGATCCCATGGACATGTAGCCCGCCAGGCTACATGTCCATGGGATTCTCCAGGCAAGAATACTAGAGTGGGTTGCCATTCCCTTCTCCAAATGATCTTCCTGGCCCAGGGATCGAACCTGGGTCTCCCACATTGCGGGCAGATTCTTTACTGCCTGTGCCACTGGAGAAGCCCAGACAGTAAAGAATCTGCCTGCAATGCGGGAGACTTGAGTTCCATCCCTGTGCCAGGAAGATCCCCTGGAGGAGGAAATGGCAACCCACTAGGAAGACCAAGACTGGGCTTCAAAACGCAGCTTCAAAAGCTCCGAGCGTCTGGGGAAGTATGAGGCAGGGGAGGGAGGGAAAAGGAGGGAGCAGGGAGGGGCCTCAGGCTCCAACACTGAGGCCATGGTGTAGCTTAGCTTCAGACCCTGCCCCCAGCCCCCTCCTCAGCCCAGGCCTCAGGAAGTGGGCCAGGCAAGCCTGGCACGGAGGGCAGGGCATGAATGTTTGGAGGTGTCAGTCCTGCTGTCTCCTGCCAGGCAGGGCCTCTGCCCTCCAGCATCTTCGGGAGGTCCCCCTGGGACCTGGCTTCTAGGAGCATCCCTGGAAGCCCATTCTCCGAGCCATGCTGGTCAGCTTACATCCCTGCAAGCTGCAGCTACGCCCTCTGGCCACTCCCACACGGGCTCCACAGGCTGGAGCCAAAGTGAGGGGGGGTAGGAGAGTGAGGCAACCCACTTACCAGGCAGACAGACCAGAATCAGGACCCATGGCCAGAGGTCTTCCATACTCGTGCTGCCTGCAGTGGGCCCCCGTGGCCCCTCAGCTAGCAAGAGCTCCGATTCCCGCGAGATGAAGCAGCCTGATCGCAGGCTTAGGACCACCGCCTTCCTTAAATAGCGTCTTCGCCAGCCCCCACCTGCAGGCCCTCTCCAGCCTGTTCCACCTGGAGCCCCGCCCAACAGCTCCCAGCTGCAGCCCTGTCCTCTCCTACCTGCACTCCCCCTCCCAGCCCAGGCCCGTGCCCTCTGGACCCTGGCCTGGCTAAATGGGCTAGCAGGGGTCCCCAGCCTCTGGGCTCTGATGCCTGACGATCTGATGCCCAACGATCTGATGCGGTGCTGATGGGGTAATAATAAAGTGCACAATGAATGTAACGTGCTTGAATCATCCCAAAACTGCCCCCCTACCCCCATCCATGGGAAAGTTGTCTTCCACGAAACGGGTCTCTGGTGCCAGAAAGGCCGGGGACCACTGGAAGCACGAGGCAGCCTGCAGGTGTCCCACTGGGGGTGTACCTCTTCTCAGGTTCCCTCCCACCACCAGGGGGCAGAGAAACACTGCAGAAAGGTGAAGGCAGCCAGCACAGGGCGGAGCTTCACCCTCCAGTCTGGGCAGACCCCTTTCCTGCCCCTGCCCTGTGCTCAGACAGGGGGAGCATTACCTGAGATCCTGAGGCACCCCTAGTCTGACTGTGGAAGGAGGAAGAATCACTATATTTTTATAAGCTTTTATTGAAGAATCCGCCTGCCAATTCAAGAGACCTGGGTTTGATCCCTGAGTTGAGAAGATCCCCTGGAGAAGGCAACAGCAACCCTCTCCAGTATTCTTGCCTGGGAAATCCCATAGACATGCAGAATAGTAAACAAGCACAAAAGCAGGGAGAAATGAAACTCATAAACTGGACCCTGGGGTCAACAGCGCCCCCAGAGGAGCCTAATTTGTGGAGAAGTGGAACTTCTGGATAGCTGGGCCCTCACTAGGACGCTGCCTGTCACCCTCGCAATAGCCTTGCACATCAGCGTTTATCCCCATTTCATGCGTTCAAGAACTAAAGCTCCTTCCCCATATTCCCCTCCTCCATACCCCCCGGCCTCTCAGAAGCCTCATCCTCAGAGCTTGCTCACCAAGGGACAGCCTGGATTTAAATCCTGGAGGTGAAGGGTTTGGGGATATCCTCCCCACCAACACCCAGTAAACGGAGTGACAGAGCCGAGGTGGCTCGGCATCCTGCCCTGCCTGGAATCCAGCGCTTCTCAGGAAATAGGAGTCAGGATTATGGGCAGAGGGACTTCTGTGGCAGTCCAGTGGTTAAGACGTCATCTTCCAATGCGGAGGTTGTGGGTTCAAGCCCTGGTCAAGGAACTAAGATCTCACATGCCTCCTGTCCAAAGAAATAGAACATAAAACAGAAGCAGTATTGTAACAAATTCAGGAAAGGCTTTAAAAATGGTCCACATCAAAAAAATCTTTAAAAAGAAATCATGGGGAGAATATGATGAAGACAGGCACCCCAGCTGCCCAGGCAGGGTGTTAACATTGTGCGTCCATGGGACGTCGCCTCAGTCATGTCTGACTCTGTGCGACCCTATGGACTGCAGCCCACCAGGCTCCTCTGTCCGTGGCTAATAGTGTAGGGATGGAGGTGACCGCTTCGGATGAGTGCTTGGTAAAATAACCACAACCATAAAAGAAACAGATTCGTAGTTTAAGAAAATGCAGCTTGCCTTGAGGGCATTGTGCTAAGTGAAATAAGCCGCTCACAACAGGACAAATGGTGCATGGTTCCACTTACAGGGTGTTTCTGGAGGAGTCAGACTCAGAGGCAGATGGTAGGACGGTGGTTGCGGGGAGCTGAAGGAGCAGGGAACGGGGAATTGTTTAATGGGTACAGCATTTCAGTCTTGCAAGACGAAAAAGTTCTGGACATCTGTTTTATAATAATGTGAATGAACACTTAACATAATTAAAGTGCGCACTTAAAAATGGTAAAGATGGTACATTTTGTTACATATTTTTACCACGATTGAACATTTTTTCACAAATTAAAGGAAGGGAGGGAGGGAGAAAAGAAGGAAAGGAAAGAAGGGAGAGGCTTCTCTGATGGCTCCGTGGTAAAGAATCCGCCTGCAGGAGACACGCGTTCGATCCCTGGTCCGGGGAGATCCCACTTGCTGCTGTGCAACTAAACCTGTCGAGAGCCCGGGAGCCACAACTCCCGAGCCCACGTGCGGCAGCTACTGGAGCCCGCTCACCCTCGAGCCTGTGCTCCTCAGCGAGAGGAGCCACCACAGTGAGAAGCCCGCACACCGCAACTGGGGAGACCCCCCCGCCCCGCTCGCTGCAGCGGAAGAAACGCCTGCACAGCAATGAAGACTCAGCACAGCCAAAACTAATAAATATTTTTTAAAAGATCCTTATTTGCAAAGTCCCTTCAAAAAAAAGAAAAGAAGGGAGAGAAATGCAGTTTGCTTGAAAGGGAGAGGTAAGAACAAGGAGAGAAGGGTGGAGGGGGGTGGGAGTGAGGTGGAGAGAGCGTGGGATGGAGCTGGGTGACAGCAGGGTAAGCAGAGGCCTCAGCCCCCTCTCCTGCTGCCCCAGATGCCCCCCCATCCACGCCGAGCTGGGTGTGGGGGTTGTGCAGACAGACCCGCTCAGGGTCTCCAAAGTCCCTGAGAACAACCCCCAGCTCTGCTCAGTCCTCACTGGGGAGCAGTTCCCCCACCCCTAGAGCAGAGGGCACAGTGCCCCGGCTGTCTCTTATACACATCTCATGCTGGTCAGCTTACATCCCTGCAAGCTGCAGCTACGCCCTCTGGCCACTCCCACACGGGCTCCACAGGCTGGAGCCAAAGTGAGGGGGGGTAGGAGAGTGAGGCAACCCACTTACCAGGCAGACAGACCAGAATCAGGACCCATGGCCAGAGGTCTTCCATACTCGTGCTGCCTGCAGTGGGCCCCCGTGGCCCCTCAGCTAGCAAGAGCTCCGATTCCCGCGAGATGAAGCAGCCTGATCGCAGGCTTAGGACCACCGCCTTCCTTAAATAGCGTCTTCGCCAGCCCCCACCTGCAGGCCCTC
>SJYX01001591.1:26859-75648 GCA_006410675.1 Oreotragus oreotragus | reverse complement strand
GCCCGCAGTAAGACCCAGCATACTGCAGAGGTTGCCCTGTGCTGAGTTTGGAAGGACAAAATAGAGTTAGCCAGACGACACTCTGAGGCCTTGGAGGATCAGCTTGGAGGCTGACACAGGACTGCTGCTCACTGAGCTGTCCCCCAGGGCCTCGGCACCCCTGCTCTCTGGAAAACCACGGCACCCCCTTTCCAGCACCCTCTGCAGCTGGCTGGGCCCAGGTCTCGTGTGTCCCCAGACACGCAGTCCACTCTGGGCACACAACTCACGCTCAGTGAAGACATGCTAGTTGGCCGGTGTGGAGACCAGCGAAGCCCACCCCAGGCCACCTGTCCTCCCCCCAGACATCGGGCCCCATGCTTTCCGGGACAGGAGCGAGCCCTGGTTGCTACAGGCATTCTGAGGCCAGGGGACCCAGCCCAGGGATGTGGAATAAGAGCTGAGGGACTTCCCTGGTGGCCCAGAGGCTAAGACACCGCGATCCCAATGCCGGGAGCCCGGGTTCCACCATGCCACAACTGTGAATTCACCTGCTGCAACTTAAGATCTCGCATGTCACAACCGGGGCTCCCCAGGTGGCCCTAGTAGTAAAAGGGACCACCTCCCAGTGCAGGAGATGCAGGAGACGTGGGTTCCATCCCTGGGTCAGGAAGATCCCCTGGAAGGGCATGGCCACCCACTCCAGCATTCTTGCCTGAAGAATCCCATGGACAGGGGAGCCTGGCGGGCCGCAGTCCGTGGGGTCAGACACAACTGAGGCGACTTACCATGCACGCATGCACGCATGCCACACTAGGGATCCCACATAACGCAGTGAGGGACCGTGGTCCCGAGCGCCACAGCTGGGACCCAGCACAGTCAAATAAAGTTATGATTTTTTGAAGTATCCAATTAGATGAACTAAAAAAAAGAAGGACGTGAGGGCAGCACTGCCCGGTACAGGCACATGTTGCACATAGCCCAGGGGGGCCCACAACAGGCACACACAGACACGCCAGCAGGCGTGCAGGCCAACAGACAGCTGAGTCCATACGGAGAACCACACACATGGCTGCATACACACACACAGACACGCTTCAAAAAGGAAGTGGGGTCTGACCAGGGCAGAGCTGGGTCCAGCTCTCAATGATACACAGTCTTCTTCCAAGATCAATGCTGATAACTGGAATAAGGCTGGAGCCAGCCTTCCAGAAATCCCTGCTTTCGGCTCCGCCTGGAAAAGAGCACCAACAGGGGGAGGACCGGGCTGGGAGGTGAGGTCACCCCTGCACCTTCCTCCTTCCATTTCCCAGACTCAGCCACACAACGGAAGGTGAGGTCTGCCTAATAAACAGCTTTGAACACTTCCCCAGGCGTTGACTTGAGACCAGACGCTTAAGTTGTTTCTTAAACAAAACAATATTTTATTGACGCATCCTCAATGTTCCGTATAAATATAAAGTGCTAAGTTTCCTAACCCCTCCACCCTCCCCGCTGCCCACAGGGCTGGGAGGAAGTGGAGGAGGGAGTGTTAAATGTCAGTTGAACACAAATAACTTTCCAGAGCCAACACAGGCGTGAAACGCTCCTGCGCACACACGCAAGCAAGATGTTCAGACACAGCATCGGCGTCACTTCCCTGGGCCCCGGCACAGGGCTCAGGCTCCAGGCCCCGGGGTGGACCACCCCCTAGAAAAGGGCCCTGGTTGTCACAGCTTGTTCCATAAAGCCCTCAGGCTGCCAAGAGCTCCAACGGGGTGGTGGGACCAGTGGGAGTCGAGGGTGTAGAGTCCAGTTAGTTTCTGCCAGAGGACGAGGGAGGAGGGAGGCAGACATGCCCTCCAATCTCCTTCCAGGATGAGGATGAGGGCTGGCCCTCAACCCTCTAGCAGAAGAGCACCAGGTGAGAAAGTCCAGCATCCTCGTGTTTCCAGTGCCCCCACCTGGAGGCTTCTCAAACTCCAAAGGGGCAGCTGTCCCTGCGGTGGGAGGCACAGTGGGGAACTGGGGCCCCAGCTGTCCCCAGGAGTCAGACAGCTTTGCGCACCTCCACCCTAGCGGGGTCAGCACCGTGGGGCCCAGCCTCAGTGACAGAGCACCTGAGTCTCAAACTGCAGCAGCTGCCCCATGAAGCTGAAGTTGGGGGAAATGACTCCCCGGCGTTGCTTCACAAAGTCGAAGGCCTCATCCAGCCGCACGCGGCGACTCTGTATCAGGTACGCCAGGCAGATGGTGGCGGAGCGCGAGATGCCCGCCTGGCAGTGCACCAGCACGCGACCCCCACTGTTCTTCACTGAGTCTGCACGGGAAACGGGGAGAGGGGAGAAGTGAGGTCAGACGATGACAGGAAGGTGGGCAGAGAAGGACACCGGTGCCCTGCCTCCTCCCCTGGAGCCCCGACAGGCCCCAGGATCGTAGCCCGCCTCTTACCAATGAAGCCAATGGCCTCCGGGAACCAGGCACTGATCTCCACCATCTGACTGTCCTCCACGGGGATGCTCTTGTAGCGCAGGAGGCCCTCGAAGTGGTTGGGGCAGCTGGCCGAGACGTTGAGCACGGCAGTGATGCCGCAAGCCCGCAGCCCCTGCAGGTCGGACGAGTGGCTGCAGCTGCCCAGGTATAGGTAGGGCAAGATCTCCACGGGGCCGCCCTGGGCAGGAAAGAGGGACGGTGGTGAGGTCTCAGCCCTGGCCCACAGGGCTTCAAGCCTTCCAGGTGGACAGAGATAGGGCAGACTGGCCCGGGCCAGAGGAGCTCTTAGCTAGGGATCACTGGCCAGGGATCAGACTCAGAACACAGAGATACACACCCACAGATACACTCTTCCCCCCAAACCCCCCAATTACACCGCTCACAGGACATACGCAGACTCACCCCCGCCCAGGCACACCAAAGTCGTGGTACCATTTGAGAGCGGAGACACACACACACACAGCCCCTACGCGACGGACTGTGGACGTGGACATTTGAGGCCAAAGACACACACACATACATACATACATACACACACACACACACACACACACACACACACACACACACACCCTATGGAACTGTGGACGTTTGAGGCCAAAGACACACACACATACATACATACATACATACATACATACACACACACACACACACACACACACACACACACACCCTATGGAACTGTGGACGTTTGAAGCCAAAGACACACACACATACATACATACATACATACACACACACACACACACACACACACACACATACACCCCCTACGGAACTGTGGACGTGGGCATTTGAGGCCAAAGACACACACACACTGGTGACTGTGTGTGGACATGGTGACTAGGTGACTGCGGACATGGGCACGCTCCTGCGGCCACAAATGGCAGACTGCACCGTGGGGCGGCCGGGACAGTGACAACAGGCCCTTAACTCACCTGGTCATGAGAGGGAACCCTGGAGTCGGAGCGGCTGTTGTCATTGTCAGGCGTCATCGCGGGGACGGGGGACTCAGAGCACAGATCGGGGCAGCAGGCTTGAAAGCGATCGAAGCCTCCTGCAGGGAGGACCGAGACACGGTTAGCCGGGAAGGCCTGCCTGGGGTCGGCCGCCTGACGTCCGCGGGCAGGGGACGCGAGCGGGGCATGTGGGCGGCAGGCCTGCGCTCACCTGGCAGGAAGCACACGGCGGTGGGTCCCGCGCGGGTCTCGTGCAGCAGCGCGGCGAGCAGCGCGTGGGCCGGGCCGTCAGGCGGGAGGTCCGCCACCGAGGCGCAGCCCTCGTCCAGCACCACGGCCCGCGCCAGCTCCCCGCGGGCCAGGCGCGCCCGCAGCGCGCGGTCTGGCAGCAGGCAGGCGAGGGCGGCGGCGGGCGGGCCCCGCGCGCGGCGGCGCAGCAGCGCGTTCCAGGGGACAGGGCGCGCGGCGCGCACGTGGCGGCGGCAGAAGGCCAGGAAGGGGCGGCAGTCGAGCACCAGCGTGCGCTCAGCCTCCCGAGGCTCCCGCAGCAGCGCGCCCAGCGCCGCGCAGTCCAGCTCTTGCGCCGCCTCCAGCCCCATGCTGGCCCTTGGAAGCCTCCTTCCCCTCTTGCCGCTCCTCTTCCTCTCCTTCCCCTTCTCCCTGCGCGCGCTCCTCGGGCTCTCGCAGCGGCCGCACTGCCCCAGCCGTCTGTTCCTGGCACCCTCTCCAGCGCCGCGGTTTAAGTAGCCGTGGGCCGGCCTCCCGGGTCGCCAAACAAGGGCAAAGCAGGAAGGCGCCGGAGCCGCCCCCGCGGTCTCACGCGGTGCGCAGGCGGGGCGGCCCGGGACTGGGGCAGGCTCGGGGGAGGGACGCGCGGGTAGAGGAAGCCGGGGCCCAGCTCTGCAGGGAAGGTGTTTGCCCAAATACCCCCTCCCACCTTGGCGCCCCAGCGCTCTTCCTGAGAGCTCCCATCCCTGGACCTCACTCAGGGCCTTGATGCCCCTTGGCTGGCTTCCTCTCCCCTTTCCCTGTTCCCTTTCCTTCCCAGAGCCTCCCCACTCCTAGGAATCTGTTACTACAAAAACTGACTTCTGTGATGGCTCAGCGGGTACAGAAGCAATGCAGGAGAACAAGAGACCCGAGTTCAGTCCCTGGGTCAGGAAGATCCCTGGAGAAGGAAATGGCAACCCACTCTAGTATTCTTGCCTGGAGAATCCCATGGACAGAGGAGCCTGGCGGGCTACAGTCCATGGGGTCACTGCTGAGGCACTAAGCACGCTGTTACCGAGGAAGGTTTCCACGTTGGTGGCTGGGGAGCCATGCTTTGTTGTACCTTTTCTCTTCTTCATAGAGACCCTTTGCAGGAGGAGCTTTATACCCCCACCCATTTCATGGCTGAGACCAGCACTGCTGCTGCTCAGAGGATCATCCTCTGAGCCCAAGACCCAGTGCACTGGCCTGAGGAGGACCCCTGAGCTGTGCCATGGGGCGGGCAGGAGACCTGTGATGACCTTCCAGTTATTAGTGGAGTTAGGTTTTCTCCCGTGGAACTCAGGGAAACCCCAGGGCCCAGGGTGAAGCACTTCCCCAAGTCGCAGGCGAGCCCTGAAGGGGAACTCAGCTGACGCTGCTGGGCTGTCCCTGGGCCTTGTGGGAATTTCAGGAGCCTCTCTAAGGGGAAGAGGGAGAAGAGCTACCTGAATCTGCCTCCCCCGCCCCATCACCCCCGCCTTAGAGCCCTCCAGAGGCCGGCAGCAGGGACCCAGCACTGGACTTGAGTGGGCCCAGGAGCAGTAAGACTCGGGAGCCCTTTAGTCCACACCCTGCCCACCCCCACCTCACCTGCCAGCCCTTGGGCGGATGTGGTGAGCCTCAGGTGTGCGTGGGGGTCTGGGCCCCTGGACTGAGGCCAGCAATGTTGGCAGCTGAACTCCGCAGAAGCAGAGACATTCAAGTGCGTGGGGACAGTGCTCTGGAGTGAGAGCTGCCCCCACCCCCACCCCAGCTGGATGGGATTTCAGAACCCACTCACCAGGTTCCCACTCAGGGCCTGTGTAAGAGCCTTCCAATCCTGCTGGAGACCCCTAGGTCTAAACTGTCTTGGAGGACTGCTGCCTGGCCCCGTTGTGTTCCCCCAAGCCCTCCACTTGGCTGGTTAACTCAGTTCTTCCCAGTGGTGTGTCGATGTGTCGTTGCATTCATCACAGGTGTTCTGTGATACTGGAGACAGAACTGGTAGCTTGTGTGCTGCGAGGCAGGGGGATGCAGCAGAGAGGAGCCTCAAGGACTCCAAAGATCCCTGGGGCAGGTCACCTTCTCAGGCCTCAGTGTTCCCACCTGTAAAATGGGAGCTTATAATAGACCAACTGCTCACCCACACTGGTCCGAAGGCTCTAAGGCTATGCCACGGCCCGGACACCCTCAGCGCTCCATCCCTCCCTCCCAGGCCAGGCCGGAGGCTGAGGTGGCAAAGCCCACAACAGAGCCAAGGAGTCTGGGCCACAGATCCCAGCAGCTGATATGGGCGCTTATCCTTGGCATCAGCCCAGTGAATGACTTAATGGCTGACTCTGGGGGCAAATTACAGAGCACATAGAAGGGTAGTCAGGCCCCATCTTGCTGACCCGTGGGCTGGCGTCACCTGCTCTGCTGGGAGCCACGGACTTCCAGCTCCAGGGGAAGAAGCCGACAGGACTGGCCAGCTGGGCTTCTGGCTCAGAAGTGAAATTCAGGCCAGCCACACAGGGGCTCCAGGACTCCTGTGCTGGGCTGAGCATCCTTCCCGCCAGGGCGCCAGCCATGCCGGCAGGGCCCACGTGGACTCGGGAGTGGGAGCCTGTTGGTGAAGCTTTGCGGGAAGGATGCTCAGCCCGGCATCTGCCCGAGGTGACTACACGCATGCTCCCACCCCCAATGCCTCTGTCTTTGGGGCTGTCCCCTTTTCAGCTCTGGAACACAGATTCAAGTAGGGCTGATTTAGCCGCGAAGGAAGGGCTCGCCTTGGCCCCTTTCTTCTAGTCCCAAACTAGGGAAACCCCCACCCAATAGGGGTGACAGCCCAAGCTCGGGGTGGGAAGAGGCCAGGGAGAGGATGGAGCCCACGTCCCACCCCCCACTGCTGCTCTGACTAAAGATCCCCCCACCCTGGGTGAGTCATGGCCCCGGATGGCTCTCCCCCATCTGCCACCCCCTCAGGGACCACCATGCCTGGCAGAGAGGAGGCGGGGCTCTGGGCGCGTGGGTGGAGAACAGTGTGAAGAGGGGTCTCGGCCACACTGGCCCCCCACAGACTACAGGTCCTGGAGGGAAGGCCCCGGCCCTCTGCACTAGGTGGTAAGGGGACAGCAGGGGCCAGGGATGGGGGCTACGGGAGGTGCCATACCCAGAGGTCTTGGGGGGGCTGTTTTCCTGGCCTGGCTGTTACAGACACTATCAAGCAGGTCTGGGACTCAGCTTTTCTTTAAAATCCCCAACTGGAACAAGTGATGATTCTGTGTCCTTCTTGTCTGTAACCATCTACTTTGACGGCTCTCTATGTGTCACTGGCCTCCTGCCTTTGGGGTTCCCCGTCTTCCCCTGCCCAGGCCAGCACATCGACCTAGCTCCCCCGCCCCCACCCCTCCTATGCAGAGAGGCTCCCTTCCACAGGCGCACAAAGCCCTGTGTCTGCATTGTGTTGTTGCGTTTTGTGGTGGTGGTGTTTTCCTTCTGGGTCCTGCCAAACCCACAGCCCCCATAGGTGCACCTGGGGAGAGAGGAAGAAATGAATGGTGTGACTGCAACCCTTAGGCCAGGGCAGGTATGAAGGTGAGAGTGACAAGTGACAGCCACCCCCAGCACGCCAGAGCGAGCCTGTGAGTCACGGTGACGTCAGGCTTCCGGTGCCAGGCCCCTGCCTGAGCGGCGTGGGGGCCACCCCCACAGGCTCCTGCCTGCGAGGACAGTGGCTCCCCGCTCTGTGAAGATGGCCCTGTCTGGCGCAGTGGGGAGGGCAAGGAGGGGCCGGTGAGGAAAGAGTCCCCGCGGGCAGCCAGCCTTCAGCAAGGCAGACTCAAAAGTGGCCGGCAGGTGGCTGAGGGGGCTGGCGTCTGGCCCCGTGCATGTGTCCTGGCAGTGGACGCTATGGATTCATCGAGAAGAAAGTCTCCTAGAGAACAGGCTTGTGGTTGCCAAGGGGGGCGGGGAGGGAGGAGGGATCGATTGGGAGTCTGGGGCTAGCAGATGCAAACTGGTATATATAGGATAGATAAACCGCAAGGCCTACTATACAGCCCAGTCAGTTCAGTTGCTCAGTCGTGTCCGACTCTGCGACCCCACGGACTGCAGCACGCCGGGCCTCCCTGACCATCACCAACTCCCTGAGCTTGCTCAAACTCATGTCCACTGAGTCGGTGATGCCATCCAACCATCTCATCCTCTGTCGGCCTCTTCTCTTCCTGCCTTCAATCTTTCCCAGCATCAGGGTCTTTTCCAATGGGTCAGTTTTTCACATCAGGTGGCCAAAGTATTGGAGTTTCAGCTTCAGCATCAGTCCTTTCAATGAATATTCAGGACTGGTCTCCTTTAGAATGGACTGGTTGGATCTCCTTGCAGGCCAAGGGACTCTCAAGTCTTCTCCAACACCACAGTTCAAAAGCCTCAACTGTACAGCACAGGGAACTATATTTGATATCTTGTAATAACCTGTAATGGGAGGACTTCCCTGCTGGTCCAGCGGATAAGATGCTGCACTCCCAGTGCAGGGGACCATGTTCAATCCCTGGTCAGGGAGCTAGGTCCCACATGCCTCTCAAAGAGCCTGCATGCTGAAACGAAGACCCGTGCTAAGTGCTAAGTCTATTCAGTCGTGTCTGACTCTGCAACGCCAAGGACTGTAGTCCACCAGGATCTTCTCTCCATGGGATTCTCCAGGCAAGAGTACTGGAGTGGATTGCCATTTCCTTCTCCAGGGGATCTTCCCAACCCAGGGATTGAACCCGAGTCTCTTGCATTAGCAAGTAGATTCTTTACCACTGAGTCACCTGGGAAGCCGCAAGTAGATTCTTTACCACTGAGTCACCTGGGAAGCCACCATACTTCAATAAAATAAAATTTTTCAGAAAAGAAGAAAGTTGCCATTTGGGGCTGGTGTGCCTTTTATGCCTCTCAAATATTTGCTTTTCCTCATTTTAACAAAGGCTCCAGACCTTCTCTAAGCATCCACATCCAGGTCACGCATTCTTTTCCGTATTTATTCATTTACCAGTCCCTCACTCAGAAAATATATGTTGGGTACCTGTTACATGTCCGGTACTGTTTTGGGTGCTAGGGATATAGCAATAAATCACAAACCACGGCCTTCAGGGAGCTGACCTCATTGTTTGAATAACATTAATTTTTGTTGTATTCCTGGTTATACACCATGAAAAATGATGATAGAGTAATGATATGGTTTCCTTTAAAAATAAATTTTAGGTTTGTAAAAATGGAGCTGAATGGTACAAATGGTACCCACGCGTGCTAAATTGCTTCAGCTGTGTCCAACTCATTTTTGACCCCATGAACTGTAGCCCGCCAGGCTCCTCTGTCCATAGGGTTCTCCAGGCAAGAATACTAGAGTGGGTTGCCATGCCCTTCTCCCGGGGATCTTCCCAATCCAGGAATCAAAATTACATCTCTTATGTCTCCTGCATTGGCAGGCAGCTTCTTTACCACTAGCACCACCTGGGAAGCACACAGATGGTACCCAAGGATGTTAGAAAGTGTGATGCAGGGAGGAGATGCCAAGGAAAGCATCTGTGTGGCCGCTTCCAGCTCTGGCGGGGCTGCTTCTCCCCGCTGCCAGGGTCTCCCATCCAGAGAGGAGCCTGAGGCACGAAGGGAAGAGATGGCCAGGCCCTGAAGAAGAAAATCTGGAAAACCCAAAACCATTGCCAAGGTCGGAGCTGGCCCCGCGGCTTAGGGTCCCTTCTTGCTCCACAGGCGTGTTCATCAAGGGGACCTGGGTATAGCTGCACCCCGGGATGTGCCTGGGCTTGGAGTCAGAGGAGACTCTCTTCCCCTGGCACTCACCCACTCCCAACACACCCTTGGCCCCCAACCCATGGCCACCAGTGATTAAATGGGTCCCGTTCCCACCTGTTGGCCAGAGATGCCCTTGGCTTGGGCCCAGAGTCGCCAAGGGGGGATGGGAGGTTGCTAGGGAAGAGCTCTGTCACTAGTAGTAACTATTGGGCAAGTGGTGAGGGATTCTCAGAAATGTGACCACACTGCGGTCACAGGGTCTGGGGCAAGAGAACTCCCGGGGCTCCCCCGAAGCCAGGGGTGGATGCGGGCTGAGGGGCGGCAAAGGGCCTTTGAGGCCCAGAGGACCCAGAGACTACTCCCGTTTCCTTTCCCCCCGACACCTCAACTGCCACCGAACCCCAGGCTGGGCCTCTCCCTTGAAGACCAGCAGTACTGGGATCAGTGGCTGAACAATGGCAGCAGGGAGCCTTGGTGCCAGCACAGCTGGGCTGCTTGCAACCTCGCTGCGCCCCCTTTAAACAACAGCGGCACCCAGCACCGTGCTAGGCATCTTCTAGGCATTGCTGCGTCTGTGCTTAAAGCTTGCGCTTCCCTGGTGGCGCAGATGGTAAAGAATCCGTCTGCAATGAGGGACACCCAGGTTCGATCCCTGGGTCGGGAAGGTCCCCTGGAGAAGGAAATGGTAATCCACTCCAGTCTTCTTGCCTGGAGAATTCCATGGACAGTGCAGCCTGGTGGGCTACAGTCCATGGGGTCTCAAAGAGTCAGACACTACTGAGCAACTAACACTTTCACTTTGTAAGCTTAGGGCTTGGGGGCAGCATCATTTCCCTCACTTTGCAGACAGGAAAACTGAGGCCTAAAGGGGTTATGTGGTTTGAACGCAGGCCACACAAACCATCAACAGGAGCTGTGGGATCGGAACCTGGGCTTCAACCACTAGACCACGCTGCCTCCAGGGTCTGTTGTCTGTCCCCTGCCTCTGACCCGCTTGTGTCTGCCTCCTCCCTCCCACCAGGGCACACCTCCTGCCAGCTCTCCTCTCCTGATATCAGGACAACCACACAAGGAACACAGGCTTGCCCTGTGCCTGGCCTTACACTGAGACCTTGACAGGAGTTATTGCACTTAAAGTGCAAGTACCCCAAGGGGCAGGAATGGCCGACACCCCCACAACAAGTGGGGGCACCAAGGGAGCAAGAGGCAACTGGCTGACCCAGACTGTCAGTAGGCGCCGGGGGCTGAACTCACGGCCATGTGTCCCTCCTTCCTCTGGGCTCCATGTCCTCCCAACCTGCTCAGACTCCTCCCACCCGCCTCCCACCCTCACCCAAAGCCCTCCTATCTCCCTGCGGGCCCGGGCCACTCAGGCTGCTCTCTCACGAGACCTTGCTGCTTTTAGGGCCATGGGCGCTGTCTCCTCAGCTCAGCTCCTCGGGGACGCACGATGCACAGGCCGGGGAAGCGTAGGGCACAGCTCATGCTGGGAGCCCCATGATGCATCTCCACAGATGCAGTGACTTGTCCCTGTGACCCCCAGCCAGCCCTCAAACAGGAAGCAGACTGCAGAGGAAGGTGAAAGCCCTGGTCACTGGACAAAGGTCAGCGTCGGCATGGAACCCTGCGGCACCCCTCGCCCGCCCCCTTGCCCTGCTCCAGGGCAGAAGAGGTGACCTGAGGTCCCCAGAGCAGAGGATGATGGGTCTAGACGTAAAGACGCCAGCGTGGGAGTGGCCACCCCCCTACAACCCGGGAGGGGAGCTAGATGTCCTGGGTTCAGGGGCGAGCTCCGTCACATGAGAAGGAAGCGGGGTCGAGAGAGGACTGCATTGGAGCTGGGGACTAGCGGGTGCAGCCTGGCATACACAGGATGGATAAACAACAGGGTCCTAGCACACAGCACAGATTCAACATCCCGTGACAAACCGTACTGGAAAAGAATATAAACAAGAACATACACATATGTGTATGACTGAGTCTCTGCAGTATAGCAGTAATTCAAACGACATTCTACTTCAGGGATTTCCCTAGTGGTCCAGGGTTAAGACTCCACCCTTCCACTGTAGGGGCATGGGTTCAATCCCTGGTTGGGGAGCTAATATCCCACATACCAAAAAGCATGCCCCCCCCCTAAAAAAAAATCAACTAAACTTCAATAAAAAATAAATAAATAAATAAGATATATTCTTCACTAAAAAAAAAATAGCGAGCTCTGCCAGCACAGCTGGGAGGCCCTGGGCTCACAGCAGGCCCCCGGCTTTCCTCAGGTGCTAGCATCCAAACACTCACTGGGGACCTAGAGCCAGGCTGCGTTCTGGACGCTGGGGCCAGACCACAAACAGGACAGATAAGTTTCCTGCCTTCACAGGGCCGACCTTCCAGCGGGGAAACAAAACCTGGATGAGTTTAAAATAAGATAACAGGGATGGGGATGGGGAAGAGAAATACAGGTGAGGGCGATGAAGAGACACACATTTTCCATTGCAGAATAGCTGAGTCATGGGGGTGAGATGTGCAGCGTGGGGAACACGGTCAGTATTTATGTAACGCCTGTGTCGGGTGACATGGCGCAGCCAGGCTGTCTGTGGTGATCATCTTGAAACGCCTGGAAATAAGGAAGCGCCACGTTGTGTAACAGGAACTAACACAGAGCTGGAGGTCAATTATATTTCCAAAACAAACACATAAACAGACTCAGAGAGGAGAGCAGATTTGGGGTTAGCCAAAAGTGGGGAGTTGGAAGGAGACTGGATGAAGGCAGTCAAAAAGTGTAAGTTTCCTGGGACTTCCCTGGTGGTCCAGTGGTTAGAAATCTGTGCTTCCACTACAGGGAGCACGGTTCGATTCCTGGTAGGGAACTGAGATCCCACATGCTGTGTGGCTTTAAAAAAAAAAAAAAAATTTTTTTTTAAAGTACAAACTTGCAGTTATAAGACAGGTAAATAAGTACTAAGGTGATAAGGTCCAACATGATAAATATAATTAACACTGCTGCATGTCATATATGCAAAGATGCTAAGAGAGTAAATTCCACGTTCTTATCACAAAGAAAAACACTTTTTTCTATTTCTTTAACTTCGTATCTATATGAGATGACGGATGGTCACTAAATTTGTTGTGATCATCGTTTCATGAAGAATGTAAGTTAAATCCTGATGTGCTGCATGTCAGTTATGTCCTTGTAACACTGGAAGAAAAAAATGAGATGATGTCATACAAGGGTAGGTGCTGTGGATGACACCCCAGAGGGGAATGAGATAAAGCTGGGGCAGGCCTCTGGGAAGAGCGCCCTTGCAGCTATAACTTCAGGGATGAGAAGGGGCTGGCCAGAGCAGGGGGCAAGGAAGATCAGTCCAAGTCAGCGAGTGGGAGTAGGGAGAGAGGTAAGGGACAGTGGTGGAACAATCTAGCAGCCTCCAGGGTTGCTGTTGTTTTCAATGTACAGCAGTATGACTTGGCTTACGTATATCATGAAATGATGACCACAGTAAGGTTGGTACTATCCATCATCTCATACTGATGCAAAGTTAAAGAAAAAGAAAAGAGTGGCAGGAGGTCTTCCTTGGTGGTGGCGAATCTGCCTGCAATGGGAAACCTGAGTTTAATCTCTGGGAAGATCCCTTGGAGAAGGAGATGACAACCCATTCTAGTATTCCTGCCTGGGAAATGAACAGAGGAGCCTGGCAGGCTACAGACCATGGTGTTGCAAAGAGTCAGACACAACTGAAAGACTAACGTTCATACTTTCCCTGGTGGTGGGCAGGTGGCAGGAAAGACAGAGTCCAGCAGCCTTCTGGATCTGGTCAGCCTGTGTGGGTCTGATCTGATTAAAAGGACAGCTAGGATTCTCGGAGGGTCTTGATTAAGGGGACTAACCCATCTGATTGGCACCAGAACAAAGTCCCTCCAGCTGTGGGTGGAGAATGGCTTGTAGCTACAGGGAGGTCAGGGGATGGGGAATGGACCCTGGACCCCGGGTGGTAGGGAAAGTGGAGGCGGGAGGCAGGGTCAGGCGTGGGGAGAATGGACAGGAACTGTGGACGGAGCAGAGGAGGAGGCTTCTCGGGTTTAGGCTGAGCAGGAGGTGACGGCTGACTAAGAGAATGAGGAGGAGGAGGAGGCCGAAGCTTTCTGTCCCTTCCTCCTGGCCCCACCCTGGCTGGACACCTGCTCCTCGGACGGGACTCAAGAGCCAGCGAGGGAGGCCGAGCTGGGGGCCGGGGAGTAGCCTAGGGTGGAGGCTGGGGTCGGAGCAGCACAGATGGCTGGAGACGGAAGCCAGAGAGGAAGGGCTGGGATGGGATAGGGAGATTTGAGGTCCACGATCAGATTATGCTGCCCCTGAAGACGACAGCTCCTGAAAAAGCGGAAGCCATCGAGACAGAGTTGCCCTGGACATCCACAGGTGCACACCCATGCACAGAGACACACACTCACACCTTCTTCTCACACACATGGTGTCACACACCATCACACATGTTCAAAGCCAAGCCCCTGCCCATCACCATGGACACTTACACATGCCCCGGGGATGTGGCCACCCCAGCCCCAGGACAGCCCCCAGAAAACCCTCCATGAGCCACCCCGCTCCAGTGGCCCCTGGGGCCAGTCCACAGACCTGCAGCCCTGCCCTGGCTCCAGGGACCCCCACACTGTCTCACCCAACTGCACCCCCAGCCTCACCTCTGCACAACCTGCACCCCACTCTGTATAACGCTGTATAACGGAACGCTGTCCAATCTGGACACAAGTCCCCAGGGTCAGTTCTCACTTGGGCAGCTCAGATCTGACAGTCCTCTCCCTACATCGCCACCCCACCCTGTCTGTGCTGCCACAGGAAAATGTTGGCTCTCCAGCTGGTGATGTGTTGGAGAGGAGCCATTCCTCAGGGTCTGACCTCTGCCCTCTGGAGCCACACATACACATACATACACACATGCCACCTACATACATATATACATATACACATGCCACACACACATACATGCCACACACACACACACACACACAAGGTGCAAGGTGGTCCCCATCATCAGCACTGTTCTTTAGAGGGATGTCACCTTGAGGTTGGGCCTCCCCGGTGGCTCAGTGGTAAAGAACCCACCTGCCAATGCAGGAAACACAGGCTGGAGCCCTGGGTTGGGAAGATCCCCAGGAGTAGGAAATGACAACCCATTCTTACCTGAAAAATTGCGGGGACAGAGGAGCCTGGCAGGCTACAATCCATGGGGTCGCCAAGAGTCGGACATGACTGAGCAACTGAGCATGCACACATAATTTGAGGTTAAACGAGGTGGCCCAACAAGATGATTTTGCAAATATGGAGGTAAGGGCCCTCCTGGCTGTCAGGCACCACGCTAGGTGCCCCTAGGACGCTTCACTGGGAGCTGGGCTCTGCTGTCATTCCTACCGATGCAATCCCTTGGAGCCCACCCACTGCCCCAAGTTAGGAACGGCTATTCCAGGGAGAGGGCGGCTGGGCCAGAACTGTCCCAAGGGCCAGGCCACATCCTCACCAGGCCCTTCTCGAGCATCCCAACCAGGAAAGGCTCTCCCTGCCGCCCCTGCTCCTTTCTGGATTGCAGCTGTTGCCGGCCTGACTCGCACACAGCCAGGCCAGCGCAAGCAGTGCTGGCCTCAGCTACCCCAGCCACAGGGACAGGCCTCCAGTTTTGCTGTTGTTCAGTCACTCAGCCGGGTCTGACTCTTTGCAACCCCACGGACTGCAGCATGCCAGGCTTCTCTGCCCTTCACTGTCTCCCGGAGTTTGCTCAGACTCATGTCCATTGAACCAGTGATGCCAGTTTAGTCTGAGATAGGAAAGGCCCTTGGAGGCTGGGCCAGGCGGCGGCACCAGTGACCCTGGCCCAGTTTTCCCCAAGAAGACAAGGGCCAGGCACAACCAGGGCTGGCTGAAGCTACAAGGTCACCCGGCAGTGGGGGTGTGGGGGGCGGGGTCGGGAGCAGGGCAGGCAGGAGGCCAGAACAAGGCCCCAGGCCCCAGGCTGCAGCTCCAAAGACAACTGTCACTAGGCTAGGACCCCAGGGAGCCGGACCCTCATCATGGCTGGTCTGGTTGCTGAGGGCAAGGGAGGGGCACTGGGGACACAGGAGGGTGAGGCAGGGGTGTGCTGCCTTTGCCTGGGCCCCATGGGAGGAACCGCAGCAGGGCCGAGGGCGACGCCACGAGACACAGCAGAGTGGACTCCATCCCGGGGTCAGGAACATCCCCTGGAGGAGAGGGCACGGGCGCCCCACTCCAGTATTCTTGCCTGGGAAATCCCATGGACAGAGGAGCCTGGAGGGCTACAGTCCAGGGGGTNGGAACCGCAGCAGGGCCGAGGGCGACGCCACGAGACACAGCAGAGTGGACTCCATCCCGGGGTCAGGAACATCCCCTGGAGGAGAGGGCACGGGCGCCCCACTCCAGTATTCTTGCCTGGGAAATCCCATGGACAGAGGAGCCTGGAGGGCTACAGTCCAGGGGGTCGCAAAGAGTCGGACACGACTGAAGCGGCTGAACACACACAGCACCTTCTTCACTTATCAGGCACCTCTGCCCAGGCCTCGGACTCCAGACCAGACTGGCCACTTTGCTGATGGGCCCAGTCAGGAGCCACCCAGGAGCTGTCCCACACTGCCCAGGAAGCTTGGCCAGCGCTGGATGAGGCCAGGGCCTTCCTCCTGTGGCCCCACTTGAGACCCTAAGGGCCTCCTTGGCTCTGTTTCAGCAGCCCAAGGGATCTAGGTGTTACCCCATTCTGGCTGAAAGCGAGAACGTCTTGGTGGAAAATTCCCTGTGTTAGGATTCACGCTTCCACAGCAGGAAGCCTGGGTTAGATTCCTGGTGGGGGAACTAAGATCTCGCATGCTACATGGTCCGGCCAAAACAAAAAAAAAAAACAAATGAAAAAACACTTGAGAGAATTTCCAAACTCACACTTTTGGGGACCTCCCGTGGGCTAGATATATCCCGTCACATCTTCATTGGTTTTACATCACTTTAAGAGATAGGAATTACTCATTCTTCCTGTTTTGCAGATGAAAAAAACTGAGGCTCAGAGATTTTCTCTAGCCTGCACAAGGTCGAGCTGGAAAGACAGCCCTTTCTTTCCCCATGAGATCCCTGTGATCTGTGCACTGGTCCTGCCTGTCCAACAGCCAAGGTGTGTCTGGGCCCAGACCCACCCCCCCACACACACCGCCCCCTCCACCTTGGCTCAGAGAGGAGCTCACCTCGCCTCTGCCTCCAGGAAGGCTCCCCGGGAGCCCTAGTGGAGCACTGACTCCCTCTTGGGAGCACCAAGCCCCACGGAGCCGCCCAGGTGCTGCCCAATGGAGACTCCACCCACTCAACTGCTGCCAGCCCACCTGCTCGCTCAGCCCCTGCCAGGAATAGGACCAGGGTCAAGGCTGGTGACCTGACTCACCAGCCCGCCCTCACAGAGGGGCTGCCCAGTAGCGATCACTGGGAAGGGAAAGACTCCCGCCCGGCTGAGTTGGCGGGAACTCACCAAGTGTACAGTCACGCCTGCCTCTCCCTGCGTTCCCTCGTCCAGGCCTCAGCCCAGGGATTTTCACCACATGAGGAAACAGGGGCCCAGAGAGGGGAAGTAAGTCCTACAAGGCCAAGTGCACAGCCAGGGGCTGGCAGAGGGCACGGCTTTGTTCAGGCCACCCAGAACAGCAGGTTCAACCCCAGAGCCCCACGCGCCTCCCACAAGGGCCCCCCACATCTGACCAAGCTGGGGTCCTGCGGGGCAAGGGGCAGGTCTCGGGGCTGCCAGGCTCATCTTCAGTGAAATCCCACCTCCCGCCGCCCCATCCTCCAGAGCTCCAGGGGCTGGAGAAGCAGTCGTGGAGGTGGGAAGCCCCGAAGCACCCAGAGCAGGGGCCACAGGGGTCTGCGGGGCACAGAGCAAGGCTGGGGCCAGCTGTCCCACAGCCCTGGGGCGAGGCCAGCCAGGGCTCGGGGTCAGGCCTGCTTCGCCACACTGAACCCCATGAACTGTAGCCCACCAGGCTCCTCTGGCCATGGGCTACTCCAGGAAAGAACACTGAGTGGTTGCCAGTTCCTTCTCCACGCGATCTTCCCGACTCGGAGATCGAACTGACGTCTCCTGCACTGACTGGCAGTTTCTTAACCACTTAGCCACCTGGAAAGCCGGGGTTCGGGTTCGGGTTAGGAAGAGGCCCCACAGCCCCAGTCAACAAATGAAACAGAAACTGCTCTTACAGCAACAACGGGACAGTGTCTTCCCCTTCTCAAAGAGCGCCGCGGGGCAGCCCCTTGAGGGCGCGCTGATGGGCAGACGCAGTGAGTCACGGCCCCCCAGTCTCAGCCGCCTCCTGGGGAAGGGCTCTCGTCTGGCTGTTGTGGGAACTGAATGAGCCACCATCCGAGAAAGCGATTTGGAAACTATGAAGGGCTGTCGCTGTGTAATAATGTAAATAATGAAGGAAGAGCAGGCTCCCGAGTGCTGGAGCGCGGGCTCCCCTGCTCAGGCGCCCTTCTCTTCGGGGAAGTTGCAGTCACTTCGGCCTATACCCCAGTGGCCGGAGGGGGCCACCTGGACACACCTGACTGTTCATCCTGCGCAGACATGGGCTCGGCTAACACCCCAGTCTACACCACACCCAGCAGACTCGTCGAAAACCTGATACCGGGCTTCCCTGTGATAGAGTCTGCCTGGCAAGGCAAGAGGCCCGGGTTTGACCCCTGGTCTGGGAGGCCCCTACGTGGCGCAGAGAGGCTGATCTGTGCTCCAGGGCCCGGGGGCGCAGCCACTGAAGCCTTGTGCCCGGGAACCAGTGCTCCACGGTGGGAGACCACCAGCGCGAGAAACCGCACCACGAGAGAGCAGCTCGAGAAAAGCCGCGCAGGCGCGAGGGCCCAGCATGGCCGCAAACTCGCAAATAACTTAAATGTTTACAACTGATACCATTTAACATCCGTCCTAAGTAACAGAAAATTCTTAGAACAATACAGGTAGAGAAGCAGAAGTCTTAACTCCAGCAGACCTCACAGGGAACAGTGAAACTTGGGATCACCTCCATGAAGGGAGGAGCAGGATAAGGGAGCCCACAAGAATGGGCGCGGTGTCATGTTTTGGGGGTACCCATGTTTCCATGGAGCAAGAAAAAGATGTAGGGGACTTCCCTGGTGGCCCAGTGGTTAAGACTCCGTGCTTCCAGTGCAAGGGGCATGGGTTCGATCACTGGTCAGAGAACAAAGATCGTGCATGCTATGCAGCAACAAAAAAAGCAAAAAAAAAAAAGGCCAAAAAGAAAGAGATATAGAAGAGAATGCATGTGTGCCTGCTCACTCTCTCAGTCATGTCCGACTCTTTGTGACCCCATGGATTGTGGCCAGCCAGGCTCCTCGGTCTCTGGGATTTTTCAGGCAGGAATACTGGAACGGGTTGCTATTTCCTCCTCCTCCTCCTCCAGGGGATCTTCCCGACCCAGAGATCCAAGCTTCATCTCCTGTGTCTCCTGCATCGGTAGGCAGATTATTTACCACTGAGCCACCTGCGAAGCCCAGAGAAGAGAATAAATCATCATTATTTGGAGAAAATATGACAGCTTGTCAGAAAATCCTAAGAGAATCATCTCACAAATACTGGGACCAAAAAGGGAAATCAATAAGGTAACCAGATACGTGATCAGCATACAACAATTGTTTTTCTACACAACAGACAAACCAACGAGAAACTGTAATAGAATTTGGCCGTTCAAAATATTCACAAAAAACGGTAGGATACCTGGAACTGAGTCTAACAGGAATGTGTAAGACTGACATGAAGACAGCTATAAATTTGGATGAAGGAAATGATAAGGCTAATTATACAGATAATCATATCATGCCCTGTAATAGGAATATCTGACATAAAAATATTGGATCCTACCTGACTTGATCTGTGAATGATCACAACACAACCAAAATCACAAGATGTTTTCATGGGACCTGATAAACTGTTTTTCATATTCATCTGAAAGAAAAATGTACAAAAATAGTGAAGAAAGTTTTAAAAATTAAAAACAGAGAGGAGAGGACTTCTCTGGTAGTCCCATGGTAAGACTCCAAGGTTCCAGTGCAAGGGGCCTGGGTTCCATCCCTGGCAGGGAAACTAGGGTCCCACATGCCACATGGTATGACCAAGAAAGGAAAAAAAAAAAAAAGGACAGAGGTGGGAGACTTGTCTCACTTGATAGAAAAATAAACTAAAAGAGTCTAATGATTTTTAGAGTTGTTCTGGCATCAGTTCAGTTCAGTTCAGTCGCTCAGTCGTGTCCGACTCTTTGCGACCCCATGAATCGCAGCACGCCAGGCCTCCCTGTCCATCACCAACTTCAAGAGTACACTCAGACTCACGTCCATCAAGTCAGTGATGCCATCCAGGCATCTCATCCTCTGTCGTCCCCTTCTCCTCCTGCCCCCAATCCCTCCCAGCATCAGAGTCTTTTCCAGTCAACTCTTCACATGACGTGGCCAAAGTACTGGAGTTTCAGCTTCAGCATCATTCCTTCCAAAGAAATCCCAGGACTGATCTCCTTCAGAATGGACTGGTTGGATCTCCTTGCAGCCCAAGGGACTCTCAAGAGTCTTCTCCAACACCACAGGTCAAAAGCATCAATTCTTCAGCGCTCAACTTTCTTCACAGTCCAACTCTCACATCCATACATGACCACAGGAAAAACCATAGCCTTGACTAGACAGACCTTTTTTGGCAAAGTAATGTCTCTGCTTTTCAATATGCTATCTAGGTTGGTCATAACTTTCTTTCCAAGGAGTAAGTGTCTTTTTTACTGGAGTTTCAGCTTTAGCATCATTCCTTCCAAAGAAATCCCAGGACTGATCTCCTTTAGAATGGACTGGTTGGATCTCCTTGCAGCCCAAGGGACTCTCAAGAGTCTCCTCCAACACCACAGGTCAAAAGCATCAATTCTTCAGCGCTCAACTTTCTTCACAGTCCAACTCTCACATCCATACATGACCACAGGAAAAACCATAGCCTTGACTAGACAGACCTTTTTTGGCAAAGTAATGTCTCTGCTTTTCAATATGCTATCTAGGTTGGTCATAACTTTCTTTCCAAGGAGTAAGTGTCTTTTTTACTGGAGTTTCAGCTTTAGCATCATTCCTTCCAAAGAAATCCCAGGACTGATCTCCTTTAGAATGGACTGGTTGGATCTCCTTGCAGCCCAAGGGACTCTCAAGAGTCTCCTCCAACACCACAGGTCAAAAGCATCAATTCTTCAGCGCTCAACTTTCTTCACAGTCCAACTCTCACATCCATACATGACCACAGGAAAAACCATAGCCTTGACTAGACAGACCTTTTTTGGCAAAGTAATGTCTCTGCTTTTCAATATGCTATCTAGGTTGGTCATAACTTTCTTTCCAAGGAGTAAGTGTCTTTTTTACTGGAGTTTCAGCTTTAGCATCATTCCTTCCAAAGAAATCCCAGGACTGATCTCCTTTAGAATGGACTGGTTGGATCTCCTTGCAGCCCAAGGGACTCTCAAGAGTCTCCTCCAACACCACAGGTCAAAAGCATCAATTCTTCAGCGCTCAACTTTCTTCACAGTCCAACTCTCACATCCATACATGACCACAGGAAAAACCATAGCCTTGACTAGACAGACCTTTTTTGGCAAAGTAATGTCTCTGCTTTTCAATATGCTATCTAGGTTGGTCATAACTTTCTTTCCAAGGAGTAAGTGTCTTTTTTACTGGAGTTTCAGCTTTAGCATCATTCCTTCCAAAGAAATCCCAGGACTGATCTCCTTTAGAATGGACTGGTTGGATCTCCTTGCAGCCCAAGGGACTCTCAAGAGTCTCCTCCAACACCACAGGTCAAAAGCATCAATTCTTCAGCGCTCAACTTTCTTCACAGTCCAACTCTCACATCCATACATGACCACAGGAAAAACCATAGCCTTGACTAGACAGACCTTTTTTGGCAAAGTAATGTCTCTGCTTTTCAATATGCTATCTAGGTTGGTCATAACTTTCTTTCCAAGGAGTAAGTGTCTTTTTTACTGGAGTTTCAGCTTTAGCATCATTCCTTCCAAAGAAATCCCAGGACTGATCTCCTTTAGAATGGACTGGTTGGATCTCCTTGCAGCCCAAGGGACTCTCAAGAGNGGCTGAATGACTGAACTGAAACTGAAATTAATAGAGGCCAGTGTATTAGAAAGGTTGTCCATTTTGGACATTGGTGTAAACAAGGATGAAGGTGGCGGGTCTGAAATGGTGAAGGCTATGAGTCAAAGTCCCTAGTGAATAAGGGAATGTGGTCAATGGTAGCAGAAGGGACTGAGTATCTTATGTACTGGAAAACATCAATATCCAAGATTTTTCATAGTCGATACCAACCTAAATTTCTAGCCTGATGACAATGTATTCATCTTCGCACAACCTTCATTTCAGCCTCAATGGCTATTGCCATTCCATGAACCAATGGCATATGGCGTATTATGCATTTCTTTATTCCTTCTCTGAACTTCAGCAGTACTTGACTGGAGCCACACCTACAATTAAGTGCTTTTATTACAGTTATTTGCATACATGCTTTCTAACCCTACTAGTATCTTTGATTCCAGGGATGATGTCATATGCACCATTGTAACACCATTTTAGCACCTAGTACAGGGCTTTCCACACAGTAAGTAATTGACAAATATTCAAATATTTGTTGAATATTGATAAGGTTATAAAATTATGAATGGAATATGTCTCAGCTAATTACAGAACTGCTAAGTTAGTTAAGGAAAGATACATGTTTATTCATTCTCATTAAAGAAGTAATTTACTTTTTATTGCTGGAAAGTTCTACAAATTAAACATTGGCAGAAGAAGAATCTGCACAGAGTCTGGCTCAATAAGACACAGAGATTTTGATAAGAGGTGAACAGTCATAACAGATTAAAACACTCTTGTTACTCCAAGCACAATATTGACTTCCTAGGATGCTGGTGTCTCTTTAGAAAATGTCATTGACAAGAAGGTTTGAAGGTAATCTATAGCCTATGAACATACCAAAGAATAATGTAAATAGGATGAGATGACATAAAATAAAATGAGACATAAATATCCTCTTTATTATGTTCACTGCACATTGTGTGCCTAATGCCTAATATTAAGGTATGTTATGCAACTTGATTTTATGTTTCAGTTCAGTTCAGTTCAGTTCAGTCGCTCAGTCGTGTCCTGGTGGTAGGGGGGTGGGAAGGAGGTTCAAGAGGGAGGGAATATATATAATATTTAACCCAACATTGTAAAACTATACTCCAATTTTAAAAAGCCTATCAGATATGAAATAAAAGTGAATCAACTTGGTTTATGTTCATTTCCTAAGAGACAATAGTCAACTGCATACCAGATTCACTAACTCTATTCACACTTCTACTCAGTATAAAGGCTGAGAAAGATACCTGTAGGAAATGTGCTTTCCTGTCAAATGGAGGCCACTTCCAAAGACAGAGTGTCTTTTCCACAGGTCATCACATTCCTCACATTCCATGATCAAAGAATGTTGGCTGAGTTGCTTAGAACTTACCTTAAATGTGAGATGTGTATAAGAGACAGAAATTACATATTTTCAGTTCAGTTCAGTTCAGTCGCTCAGTCATGTCCAACTCTTTGTGAACCCATGAATCGCAGCACGCCAGGCCTCCCTGTCCATCACCATCTCCCGGAGTTCACTCAGACTCATGTCCATCGAGTCCGTGATGCCATCCAGCCATCTCATCCTCTGTTGTCCCCTTCTCCTCCTGCCCCCAATCCCTCCCAGCATCAGAGTCTTTTCCAGTGAGTCAACTCTTCGCATGAGATGGCCAAAGTACTGGAGTTTCAGCTTCAGCATCATTCCCTCCAAAGAAATCCCAGGGCTGATCTCCTTCAGAATGGACTGGTTGGATCTCCTTGCAGTCTAAGGGAATCGCAAGAGTCTTCTCCAACACCACAGTTCAAAAGCATCAATTCTTTGGTGCTCAGCTTTATTCACAGTCCAACTCTCACATTCATACAAGACCACTGGAAAAACCATAGCCTTGACTGGACGGACCTTTGTTGGCAAAGTAATGTCTCCACTTTTCAATATGCTATCTAGGTTGGTCATAACTTTTCTTCCAAGGAGTAAGCGTCTTTTAATTTCATGGCTGCAGTCAGGAAAATCTAGAAATCTGCATATTCCTCTCGAGACCTAAATAGACATTCCTCCAAAGAAGACATTTAGATGGCCAAGAGGAACATGAAAGTTGTTCAATGTGGCTAATTATTAGAAAAAGGAAAATCAAGACAACAATTATGTATCACTTAGAGCTGGAGAGGGTGTGATGACAAGGGAACCTTCTTGCACTGTTGGTTGGAATGTAAATGGATATAATCACTATGGAGAACAGTATGGGGGTGCCTTACAAAACTAAAAATAGAACTATCATATGACCCAGGAATCCACTACCAGCCACATATTCTGAGAAAACCATACTTCAGAAAGACACATGTACTCCAATGTTCATTGCAGCACAATTTACAACAGCCAGGATATGGAAGCAACCTAAATGTCCATCGACAGATGAATGGATAAAGAAGATGTGGTACATATATGCAATAGAATATTATTCAGCTGTAAAATGGAATGGAACTGTGTCATTTGCAGAGATTTGGATGGACCTAGAGATGAACATACAGAGTGAAGTCAGAAAAAGAAAAATAAATATCATATATCAATGCATATACGTGGAATCTAGAAAAAAGCTATAGGTGAACTTATTTGCAAAGCAGAAATAGAGACGCAGACATAGAGTGGACAAGTGGACATAATGGGGGAAGGGGAGGATGGGATGAATTGGGAGATTCAGATTGGCATATATATATCTCCATGTGTAAAAAAGATAACTAATGGGAAACTGTTATATAACATAGGGAGCTGTTTGGTGCTCTGTGGTGACCTAGATGGGTGGGATGGTGGTAGGGGGGTGGGAAGGAGGTTCAAGAGGGAGGGAATATATATAATATTTAACCCAACATTGTAAAACTATACTCCAATTTTTAAAAGCCTATCAGATATGAAATAAAAGTGAATCAACTTGGTTTATGTTCATTTCCTAAGAGACAATAGTCAACTGCATACCAGATTCACTAACTCTATTCACACTTCTACTCAGTATAAAGGCTGAGAAAGATACCTGTAGGAAATGTGCTTTCCTGTCAAATGGAGGCCACTTCCAAAGACAGAGTGTCTTTTCCACAGGTCATCACATTCCTCACATTCCATGATCAAAGAATGTTGGCTGAGTTGCTTAGAACTTACCTTAAATGTGACCAAGCTAATTATCCAATCGTTCGGCCATAGAGTGGGTTTTCTCTTATACACTACATCACATGGCCAACTACGTCATCAAAGTTTGCTACTGATCACAAGTGGGATCAGATACAAGAATCTAATTGGTTAAAAAATAAGTTAAAACATACAATCTTTGGTTATCTCCCATTACATGAGAAAGCAAACCTTTTAACAACTCTATAGAAACTCTGATAATATAAGTCATCAAACATGTACCTGTTCATTTCCATACATAGAAATATATACTTATATAAACAAATCACATTCGCCTTCATAGCAAATAAAAGTAGTAATTTTAAAATAAAACACTCTTCAAACTTGCAAGTAGATGCTCAGTTTGGAATATAAGTATTTTTTGCTCTCAGTATATAGCCTTGTCTTCTGAAGAAAAAAGAATCTTAAAAAACAAGCAAACAAACAAACCATGATTTACAAACAGGCAACCAGAAATTTAAAGTGAAGACAGCAAAAGAGATACAGATGTGTAGAGCAGACTTATGGACTCTGAGGGAGAAGGAGAGGGAGAGGGAGAGGGAGGGATGATTTGGGAGAATAGCATTGAAATATGTATACTATCATGTAAGAAATGAATTGCCAGTCTATGTTCAATGCAGGATGCAGGATGCTTGGGGCTGGTGTATGGGGATGATCTGGAGGGAAGATGTGGGGTGGGAGGTGGGAGGGGGGTTCATGTTTGGGAGTTCGTGTAAAAAAATAAATAAATACAAAAAAAAATTTTTTTTTAAATAAAATAAAATAAAGTGAACCATGCTGTAATAAGGAAGATTGGTTCCCAGAAAATGTACAAATGTCCTTCAGAATAGCATTCACATGAAATGGATTTTGATTGTTGCTTTGGTCATAGGGTTAGAAATGATGAAGTATAAAATCTTATCCACCACATGAGCTGAGTGTGGAAACCTATATTAAGCAATCTGAGAAGCCTAAGTACAGAACATTAAGTCTCTAGAAATGTCTTACACATACAACTGAAATGGCAGAAAACAGAAATCTTCAGCCTTGCATAAATATATTTCCACTTTTCAATTTGTAAGAGCAATTACTGTAGGGATGGATATTTCATGGGGATTAATGACCACCTGAAGGTAATAATTCCTGCCCTCGTGTTAGGCCATCAACTCCCTTCAGAGATGAAACCTAATCAATCTGTCATTATTGAGCTGATGTAATATAGGTACTTAAAAAATTTTTTTAAACCTATCTTATTTGATGCCAATAAACTCCTGAAAATAAAGGAACACAGCCCTCTTTAGCAGGACCATTCTGACTGATTTTGTTCCAAAAATATGCAGAGAAATTTAATAGTCTGACTAGAAAGCTAAAATAATTTCCTAGCCAAGACTAAGATTTCCCAAGCTAGTGATCAAGAACCTGCCTGCCAATGCAGGAGACACAAGAGATATGTATTTGATCCCCCAGGAACATCCCCTGGAGGAGGGCATGGCAACCCACTCCAGTATTCCTGCCTGGAGAATCCCATGGACAGAGAAGCATGCTGGGCTGCAGTTCATGGGGCTGAAAAACATCGGACGTGACAGAAGTGACAGAGCACGCATGCACACACCCGCCACTAGAGTCCCATCCTGACAGCTCTTGTCCTGGTGTGCTAGAGTCCCCACAAAGAATCTGCTAGCCTTGCACTGGCGAGGGCGATCAGCCCCCAGAAGTGCCCAGGTCAGAAACATGCCTTCCCTGGCTCCAAGATGTAGTGGATTGGGTTACTACAAATTTCTGGGGAAAAGTGGAGTAGGAAATGGCAACCCACTCCAGTATTCAAGATTCCAAAGCAGCCTGTTATCCTGAAGGCCAACTTCTTCAGCAGAAGAGCTGAGGAGAAGATTAAGGGTGTGGGAAGGCCTTGAATCCTGGTAGACTGAAGCCACAGGGTGGAAAATTCATTAAATGTTAACAAGTGCTTCTCCTAAAAAGAAAGAACTGAGTTATCCAAAGTACAATTAAAAGCCTTTAAGGCTTTTAGAGCTTCTCAGGTGGTACTAGTGGTAAAGAACCCACCTGCCAATGCAGAAGATGTAAGAGACTGTGGGTCAATCCCTGGGTTGGGAAAATCCCCTGGAGGAGGGCATAGCAACCCACTCCAGTATTCTTGCCTGGAGAATCCGATGGACAGAGGACCCTGGTGGGCCATGGTTCATAGAGTCACTGAGAGTCAGACTTGACTAAAGCAACTTACCACACAAAGGGTGTTAAACCAAAAATAAATAATATGTAATATAATATAATACTTGCCTATAGCCACAATCATAGTAAGTCACTGACTGAACTAGAAGCCACAACTTCTCTGTAGCTATGAGAGTTATTTGTAACATGGGTAACAAGAGCTTTCACTCACTAAACAAACTTTATTTGGGGAGACAATAAGTAGCAATCACTGTCACAGGGGCTAGAAATACAACTATATGACTAATAAGGCATATATAGCTCCTTCCCTTAAGGGATTTTAGTCCGCTGGGAAAAATAGTCAAGTGATAAAGGAATTTCAAAATAAATGGCAAAACTCTACTATGGCTGGTATCCAGTGGTAGATATATGTAATGCAGTTCTCCATAGGAGGGGATATGGCAAGAGGAGCCTCTTGATGAAGGTGAAAGAGGATCAAAAAGCAAAAAATGAAGACCATGGCATTCAGTCTCATCACTTCATGGCAAATAGATGGGGAAACAATTGAAACAGTGACAGATTTTATTTTGGGGGCTCCAAAATCACTGCAGATGGTGACTGCAGCCATGAAATTAAAAGATCCTTGCTTCTTGGAAGAAAAGCTATGGCCAACGTAGACAGCATATTAAAAAACAGAGACATTACTTTGTCAACAAAAGTCCATCTAGTCAAAGCTATGGATTCTCCAGTAGGTATGTTAAAAAGGTGAGAGCTGGACCATNAATTAAAAGATCCTTGCTTCTTGGAAGAAAAGCTATGGCCAACGTGACAGCATATTAAAAAACAGAGACATTACTTTGTCAACAAAAGTCCATCTAGTCAAAGCTATGGATTCTCCAGTAGGTATGTTAAAAAGGTGAGAGTTGGACCATAAGAAGTCTGAGTGCTGAAAAATTGATGCTTTTGAACTGTGGTGTTGGAGAAGACTCTTGAGAGTCCCTTGGACTGCAAGGAGATCCAACCAGTCAATTCTAAAGGAAATTAACACTGAATATTCATTGGAGGAACTGATGCTCAGGCTGAAGCTGCAATACTTTGGCCACCTGGTGCGAAGAGCCAACTCATGGAAAGACCCTGATGCTGGGAAAGACTGTAGGCATGAGGAGAAGGGGACAACAGAGGATGAGATGGTTGTATGGCATCAATGACTCAATGGACATGAGTTTGAGCAAGTTCTGGGAGATGGTGAAGGACAGAGAAGCCTGGTGTGCTGCAGCCCATGGGGTCACAAAGAGTCGGTCATGACTGAGCAACTGAACAACAACAATAGGAGGGGATAAGAAAAGTTTATCCATATAAAATGACCTTCAAACAGCAAATAATTGGGCTAAAAAGTGGATCTTCAAGTAGTGGTTATAAAATTTGCAAATACTTGGAGACGATTAAAGAAAAAAGCAACACATTCAATCCACTGTAAGCTGTCACAGTTTGACCCAATAATTCAGAGCCTGGGTGATGAGAGATGTGGCTAGAGAATTAAGAGTAGCTAACAGCTTGTTTTCTTGGGTTCCAAGAAAATAATATGGCAGCAGCAACCTGAAGAGGCATTGGTGGTCTGGGAAGCGGCCTTGCAGAGATCACAGTGAAGATGGAGGCGGGAGCAGTGTAGTGACCAGCACCCCCAATTCCCAGTGCAGAGTCAGAGGAGAGGAAAGGCTGGGGCCAAAGCTTGGCAATGACAGTGGAATGGCCCCAAGGCAACCAGAACCACCAGGGAGCCGGGGTGCCTTTCACTCCTGGGCATCCTACAACATCGGTTCCGGCCTTCCTCAGACCCCCTTCCCAGCCACTCCAGCAGGGCCTTTGCCTCAACCCCAGGCTGCATATTGACTGACACCCTATGGCCTGTGATGGTTAACACACTCAACAAGGACCAGCAGTGGGACCATTAGGGCTCAAATCATGTCATCCAGCCACATGGAGCAGCTGAAGGGCATGTCCCTGCTAGTTAAGGCCTGACAAAATGTGGTCCACTGGAGAAGGGAATGGCAAACCACTTCGGCATTCTTGTCTTGAGAAACCCATGAACAGTATGAAAAAGCAAACAAAAAGATATGACACTGAAAGATGAGCCCCCATGTTGGTAGGTGTCCGATATACTACTGGGGAAAAGTTGAGAAATAGTTACAGAGAGAATGAAGAGGCTGAGCTGAAGTGGAAACAACGTCCAGGTGTGGTTGTATCTGGTGGTGAAAGTAAAATATGATGATGTAAAGAACAATATCACATAGGAGCCTGGAATGTTAGGTCCATGAATCAAGGTAAATGGGAAGTGGTCAAACAGGAGATGGCAAGAGTGAACACTGACATTTTAGAAATCAGTGAACTAAAGTGTTCAGGAATGGCTGAATTTAATTCAGATGACCATTATATCTATTGTGGGTAAGAATCACTTAAAAGGAATGAAGTAGCCCTCATAGCCAACAAAAGGGTCAAAAATGCAGTACTTGGTTGCAGTCTCAAAAATGACCAAATGATCTCTGTTTGTATCCAAGGCAAACCGTATCTAAATAATCCAAGACTATGCTTCAATCGCTAAAGACGGAGAAGATGAAGTTGAATGATTCTGTGAAGAGCTACAAGACCTCCTAGAACTAACACCAAAACAAGGTGCCCTTTTCATCATAGGGGACCAGAATGCAAAAGTAGGAAGTCAAGAGATACCTGGAGTAACAGGCAAGTTTGGCCTTGGAGTACAACATGAAGCAGGGCAAAAGCTAACAGTGTTTTGCCAAGAGAACACACTGGTCATAGCAAACACCCTCTTCCAAAAACACAAGCGACAACTCTATATATGGACATCACAAGATGGCCAATACCAAAATCAGATTGATTACATTCTTTGCAAGTGAAGATGGAGAAGCTCTATACAGTCAGTGAAAACAAAGACCTGCAGCTGACTGTGGCTCAGACCATCAGCTCCTTATTGCCAAATTCAGACTCAAGCTGAAGAAAGTAGGGAAAACCACTAGACCATTCAGGTATGACCTAAATCAAATCCTTTATAATTATACAGTGGAAGTGACAAATAGATTCAAAGGATTAGACCTGATAGAAAGAGTGCCTGAAGACCTGTGGATGGAAGTTCATAACATTGCACAGGAAGAGGTGATAACCATGATGGTGTCATCACTCACCTAGAGCCAGACGTCCTGGAAGGTGAAGTCAAGTGGGCCTTAGGAAGCATCCCTATAAACAAAGCTAGTGGAGGTGATGGAATTCCAGCTGAGCCTTTTCAAATCATAACAGAAGATGCTGTTAAGTGTTGCACTCAATATGTCAGCAAAGTTTGAAAACTCAGCAGTGGACACAAGACTGGAAAAGGTGTTTTCATTTCAATCCCAAGGAAATACAATGCCAAAGAATGTTCAAATTACTGTATAATTGCACTCATTTCACATGCTAGCAAGATTATGCTCAAAATCTTTCAAGCTAGGCTTCAGCAGTATGTGCACTGAGAACTTCCAGATGTAAAGCTGAATTTAGAAAAAGCAGAGGAATAAGAGATCAAACTGCCAACATATACTAGATCATAGAAAAAGCAAGGGAATTAAAAAAAAAATCTACTTCTGCTTCATTGACTACAATGAAGCCTTTGACTGTGTGGATCACAACAAACTATGGAATATTCTTAAAGAGATGGGAATACCAGAGCACCTTACTGGCCTCTTGAGAAACCTGTACACAGGACAAGAAGCAACAGTTAGAACTGAACATGGAACAACAAACTGATTCAAAATCAGGAAAGAAGTACATCAAGGCTGTATACTGTCACCTGCTTATTTAACATATGCAGAGTACATCATAAGAAGTGCCAGACTAGGACTAGAAGAAACACAAGCTAGAATCAAGATTGCCAGGAGGAATATCAGCAACCTCAGATAGGCAAACGATACGAATTTGATGGCAGAAATTAAGTAGAGTCTGTTGATGAAGGTGAAAGAGGAGAAAAACCTGCCTAAAAACTCAGCATTCAAAAATTAAATCATGGCATCTGGTCCCATCATTTCATGGCAAGCACAAGCTGGAACCAAGATTGCCGGGAGAAATACCAATAACCTCAGATATGCAGATGACACCACTCTTATGGCAGAAAGTGAAGAGGAACTAAATGCCTCTTGATGAAAGTGAAAGAGGAGAGTGAAAAAGTTGGCTTTAAGCTCAACATTCAGAAAACTAAGATCATGGCATCTGGACCCATCACTTCATGGCAAATAGACGGGGAAACAGTGTCAGACTTNACCTTTTCACTCTCCTCTTTCACTTTCATCAAGAGGCTTTTTAATTCCTCTTCACTTTCTGCTGTAAGGGTGGTGTCATCTGCATATCTGAGGTTATTGATATTTCTCCCGGCAATCTTGATTTCAGCTTGTGCTTCTTCCAGCCCAGCGTTTCTGCCTCTTGATGAAAGTGAAAGAGGAGAGTGGAAAAGTTGGCTTAAAGCTCAACATTCTGAAAACTAAGATCATGGCATCTGGTCCCATCACTTCATGGGAAATAGATGGAGATACAATGGAAACAGTGGCAGACTTTATTTTTGGGGGCTCCAAAATCACTGCAGATGGTGATTGCAGCCATGAAATTAAAAGACACTTACTCCTTGGAAGGAAAGTTATGACCAACCTAGATAGCATATTCAAAAGCAGAGACATTACTTTGCCAACAAAGGTCCATCTAGGCATAGTAATATACAAAAGAAATCAATTAGAAATTCAAAGACTCAGTAATGATAAAGGCAACATTTCAAACCAACAGAGTGAAGACTGGCCTTTTTAACATACAGCAAGAGTATGTTGTTCATTAAAAATTTTTTTACCTATATCTCCTATCAGTCACAAAAATATACTTCATGGGAAATAAACCTTTTAGATAAGACCCAAAAATACAAGACTTAAGGAAAATATATACCACAATGTGTTTATAAGTTGGGGTAAAAAAAGTCTGAAGCAAAATTCAGAACACAAAAGCCACGTGTGAAAAAACCAAAAGATCTGACCTCATATTGATTAAAATTTTCTGTACAGTTAAACTTTACTATAAATGAAGGTAAAGAGCAAGTGACAGACATGCAGAAAGTATTTGAAAAACAAATAAGAGACAAGAGATTATTATTTACTCATTCATAGACTAATTAGGCATGCATACTGTGTGCCAGGCACAAAACCACTGCCCTCCTGATTCTGACATTCTAGGCGGGTGAGGAGGGACAGGCATGAGGAAACAGACATACGGTATATCAGATGGCGGTCATGGAAAAAAATAAAACAGGGAAGGAGAAAAGGGAGTGTGGGGAAGGCAAGGCACATATCTTTATGTGAGACTCTCCACAAGTGAGTAAAAAAAGTCAGAAATGCAACATAGGATTCACAGATCAAGGGGACTTCCCTAGTGGCCCAGCGGCTAAGACACTGCACTCTCCATGCAGGGGGCCCAGGTTTGATCCTGGGTCAGGGAACTAGAGCCCCCATGCCAAACGAACAGAGATCAAAGATCCCGTATGCCAAAACTAAGACCCTGTACAGCTAAATACTTTCTTTTTATTTTTTAATACAATTTTCAAAAATAAGATAAGATAATTCAGGGGCTAAGAAGTGCAAATGCCCAAGAGGCATGAGAAACACGCTGTCCCCATGGAAAGGATGTCAGGGCATTATTCTCCCACCAGGTTGGCACGCATTCAGTGCTGGGGGTGGGGTGGGGAGATGAGTAACCTTGTGCCTTCTTGGTGGGAGCGCAACTTGGTATTTTTAGAGGGTGACTGGGCAGAACCTATCCAAATGTGGGAAGCACATGCCCTTTGGCTCCAACCCCTCTTCTGGATGTCACTCTGAAAAGCGAGAACTGTACAAAGATTTCCAGTGCAGCAAGTATCTATATTGGGTGAAATGCGACACTCAGTTTGTATGATTCCTAAGCATTAAAAGACCAGTGAGGTTACTCTACCACAGTAATACAGAACAAGCTTCCAGGGGCGTCCCTGGTGGCCTAGTAACTGAGTCTGCCTTCCAATGTATGGGACATGGGTTCGATCCCTGGCCAGGGAGCTCGGATCCCACGTGCCAGGGGGTAGCTAAGCCATCGTGCCACAACTAGAGCGCCCACTGGCTGCACAGAAAACTCTCGCACGCCACAATGAAGAGATCCCGTGGCCCACCACTAAACCCGACACAGCCAAGAATTAAATAAACAAGTGAGAAGGAACAAGCTTCAAGACAACGTGAAAAGAGTGAATTGCAAATGAAGGGTCATGCAACATGATACCATTTCTATAAAAAAAAGAAAAAGTTCTGTGTGCTATATGAACATACATATGTATGAAACACTCGTGGAGCCAAAGTCTGGTTATAAACCAAAGAAAGGCGCTGAGCCACCGGGAGGCTGATATGACTCAGCAGGAGCCTCAGGGGTGATATTCCCATGGCTGTCACAGGAGTGGTGGGTGGGGCAGTGCGTGCTGGGGGGAGGCCCACGGTTTGCCGGGGTATGCGGGAGTGGGGAAAGAGAATGCTGGTGCTAATGCTAGTGAGTGACCAGGCCAGAGAGGAGCCCGAAGGCCCTGAGCAGGCCGAGCACGTCGACTCTGGCCACATGGGCAGAAAGAGGCCCCCGGTGACACTGAGCCACACAGCTCCACGGCCTGTGCTGGCTGGCCCTGCCTGGGATGCCTCTAACCCGCCTTCCAGACGCCTCTGAGGTCTCACCTCTTCCAGGCAGCCTTCCCAGATCCTCAAGCTAAACCCAGGGTCTCACAGAGCCCAGGCTCACTTCTGCCCTCTCACACCTGAAGTCAGCGTGGGCCCTGCAGTTTCGCTTTCCCTGCTCCCTGCGCAGGCCTGGCCCTGCCGGGTCCTCCATCAGCGTGGGCTGGGTGGACCAGTGAGCTGTCCGCCCTGTTCTTCCTTCATTTTTGCTTTCACCACTGGATACCAGGACTCCCTGGGGATCTAGGGGCCCTTGTTAAGACTGAATCCCCATCCCTCCAGAGGGCAAGCCCTGTCCTTTGCCCGCAGGCCCCCCTACCCCCAGCCGAGGAGCCAGGTGGGCGGGGGAGGCCTGACAGGGAGCAGGATGTGACCACTCCCACACAGCCCAGGCTCTTTTTCCGTGATCAGAACACAGTGCGCCAGGTGGCTGCCTTTGCTGGGAGCCACCTTGCTTCTCACAGCCCCCTCTCTGCTCACATCCTGTTTCCACCCGCTGACACCCGGGGCCCCAAGCACTGGGCCCCCACCCCCGCCGCCTGGGTTTTCACATCGCGTTTCCTGGGTTGCTCTAGGGGCACAGGGCCTCTCGTTTTCCTCTTCTGGGGGCTTGAGGGATTTTACACTTGATTTTACTCTCCTGACAGTGTCCACTGTGGCAGGCTCGGCTGAGGACATGCCAAGGTGGAGGGGGCAGAGCCGGTGACCTTGGGCCAGGCCCTTCAATGACCCAAGCCCCACTTTCCTCAGCCACCAAGTGGGAACCCAAGGGGGTGACCTCACAGGGAAAAGCCAGTGACAAGGGCACCCATAGCAGGGCCGGCGGGGGGGGCCCTGGCAACCCCAAGTCCTGTCTCCTCAGGGACAGAGGCCTCGTCCCCCACACCCACCCTGCACACACTTAGCACACACCATTTGTTACTTTCCTGATGGCCCCAGATATCCATCCACACTGTAGAGAACGTGGGATAAACAGAAGAGAAGGGAGAAGTCGGTGAACATTGCCCCTAACCCATCTTGGTTCGTTCTTGGGGTCCCTTCCTCTCTCTGTGTGGGTCTTTTGCAAGGCTCTTACTGAGAAGGGGCAGAAAGGGAAACTCACTACAGCTACAAAGCACGGAGGGGGCCCAGGGTGGTGTGCGGCCCCTCCTCAGGCAGCGTGGGGGGCCCTAACCCTCCTCCCCCTCTCTCCTCCCCAGTCGGTCCTGCCAGCCCCGCAGTGAGCCTGCAGTCTCCCCTCCTTCAGGGCAGGCCTGGGGGGCAGCCAGTCCTGAATGGGGACACAGCCCCTCACACCCTGGGTGGACAAGCCCAGCCTGCCAGGTGCCCTCCAGCCCGCCCCATCCCTCCCCCTTCCCTCTGCCTCCCCCTCCCTGGAGGCAGAGCCACGTGACTCGTGACTTCGTGGAGACAAAGAAATGTCACTTCTGGGCCAAGGCGGGACTTTCCAGTCTCGCCCTCTCTTCCTCTGCCTCTCCTGATGGAGATGTTCTCCAGGCAGTGTCACCACACAAGGGAGTCTTCCAGGAGCACAACCTGTCTGTCACCATGTCAAGAGGCTGGCATCTCCTGAGCAGCCAGGCAGCCGGCCGCAGCTGGCGAGCTCGCCATCTGCTTCCACTGGGACAAACCCACTCTGGGTGGCTCCCCTGCCCCATCCCTGATCTGCATCCCAGGGCGGGATCTATCCAATCCCTCTGCTTCCTGCCCCCGGCCACCATGGCCTGGGGTGAAGGGGCTCCACCTGCCTGACCCGAGGGGCCCGTTCAGGACAACCCAACCTTCCCCTGTGGAAGGGCGGCTGCCGCTGGACCTAACTCCAACAGGCATTCCAAGCTCCTCCTCTGCTATCAGGCTGACCTGGCCTGTGTGTGAGCGTCACACTCACACTGGGTGAGAGCCCACACACTCAGCTGCCCGCTCGCAGTGTCACTTATTATAACCGAAGTCTGTTCCTGTGTCTCCAGCACCTGCCCACACCTGCAGGAACCAAAGACCCTTGCTTCCGCCCACAGCACTGCAGGCCCAGCCGGCACACTTCCGCCCCTGCAGAGCCCTGAACACCTTTCCCTCCTGGCCCTTCCAACTCTGACACCTGAAAAGTCCTCATGTCCTCTTTATCCACCTCTCAGCCCTGGCAGCTAAGGGTTGCTGGAGAAAACCGCCACCAGACCCCCGTGCCCCTCTGCTGATCCCCGGCCTCCTTGCTGCCATGCTAGTGAAGTTTAGCACCTAGGGCTGGGAAACCAGGGTAGGAAATTTCAGGCTGGACCCCATCCCGCAGCCCTTACCTAACAGTAAATGGTTGCTGTTTAGCCACTCAGTCGTGTCCAACTCTCCGCGACCCCATGGACTGTGGGCTTCCAGATCCTCTGTCCAAGGGATTTCCCAGGTAAGGATACTGGAGTGGGGTGCCATTTCCTTCTCCAGGGGATCTACACGTGTAAAATGAAACTCTAAAGCTAAGAGAGGAATATGTAGGAGACATCTTTTTTACTCTGAGGGAGTAAAGGTTCAAAAGTGTAGATGATAGGTGAAAAAATTATAGATTCAACCACCCAAAAATGAAGGCTCTCAGGACTTCCCTGATGATTCACTGGTTAGGGCTCAGGACTTCCACTGCCGTGGCCCCGGGTTCAATCCCTGATCAGGGAACTAAGATCCTGCAAGCTGCGTGGCACAGCGGAAAAAAAGAGAAAGACTTTTGTTTAATAAACGATACCATAGAGTTAACAGATGGGGGAGAAGTTGGGAGAAAATATTTGCAATGTCTAAAACTGACAAGAATTGGAACTTCCCTGGCAGTCCAGTGGTGAAGATCACATCCAATGCAGGGGTCATGATAAGGGAATCCCACATGCTGAGTAGCACAAAGATAAAAATTAAAAAATAAAACTGACAAACCGAAATTGAATATAATATTTAATTTCATGAATAAAATAAACAATTAAGGAATTCTAATGTAGCATATACAAGGAATTTTTGCAAAGCAAGGAGAAAAACAGAGGAATTATAGAAAAATATGAACAGAGAAATGTATACAGCCATGATTGGCAACTCATACAAGGGAAATCTGAATGGTTAACAAGTCTGTGAAGAAATACTTAAACTCTCTAGCAATTAGAGAAATCAGAAATAAAACTATGACACATTCTTTTACAGGTTGGCAAAAAAAAATAAAACTAAAATCAAAGTTAGATAATACCAATTGTTGGCAAAGATATAGGGAAAGCAAGGTGGCAGGACTGAGTCAAAAGTATATTCTGTATTAACAAAATCTCTATGTATCTTTTCTCTCAAAGAAAAGAGAAAAGAACAGAAAACAAAAGCCATAAAGCCATCCCTATAAGGGGTATAGGATAGTGTGGACTAGAGTGAAGAGGAGGGGAAAAAGCAGGGAAACAGGGGGAATGACATTCCCATTCTTCCTCATACGAAATACGAAATAAACATGAAGCATGGATCTATATGCAATAATACAGAACAAAAAAATAACTGGAAATATACTCAATGTCAAACATGACTCGTACCACACACCTTATATAAAAATTAACTTGAGCAGATCACAATCCTAAATGTAAAAACCTGAAACTATAAACATGAAGCATGGATCTATATGCAATAATACAGAACAAAACATAATTGGAAATATACTCGGTGTCAAACATGACTCGTACCACACACCTTATATAAAAATTAACTTGAGCAGATCACAATCCTAAATGTAAAAACCTGAAACTATAAACATGAAGCATGGATCTATATGCAATAATACAGAACAAAACATAATTGGAAATATACTCGGTGTCAAACATGACTCGTACCACACACCTTATATAAAAATTAACTTGAGCAGATCACAATCCTAAATGTAAAAACCTGAAACTATAAACATGAAGCATGGATCTATATGCAATAATACAGAACAAAACATAATTGGAAATATACTCGGTGTCAAACATGACTCGTACCACACACCTTATATAAAAATTAACTTGAGCAGATCACAATCCTAAATGTAAAAACCTGAAACTATAAACATGAAGCATGGATCTATATGCAATAATACAGAACAAAACATAATTGGAAATATACTCGGTGTCAAACATGACTCGTACCACACACCTTATATAAAAATTAACTTGAGCAGATCACAATCCTAAATGTAAAAACCTGAAACTATAAACATGAAGCATGGATCTATATGCAATAATACAGAACAAAACATAATTGGAAATATACTCGGTGTCAAACATGACTCGTACCACACACCTTATATAAAAATTAACTTGAGCAGATCACAATCCTAAATGTAAAAACCTGAAACTATAAACATGAAGCATGGATTTATATGCAATAATACAGAACAAAACATAATTGGAAATATACTCGGTGTCAAACATGACTCGTACCACACACCTTATATAAAAATTAACTTGAGCAGATCACAATCCTAAATGTAAAAACCTGAAACTATAAAATGCCTAGAAGGACACATGTGAGAACACCTTTGCATCCCTGAGTTAGGCAAAGGTTTCTTAGAGCATAAGAGCACAAAATGCAAAAGAGAAACCTTATAAAGTGGGTTACAGCAACACTATGAACTTGTGTCTTCTTTAAAAGACACCATTACAAAAAATAAAAGGCCAGTCACAGACAAGGACAAAATAGTCCCAACAAATATATCAGACAAAGGACTTGCATCTAAAATATTCAGATACACAACTTAACAAATAATCCAATTAAAAGTGAGCAAAGGTTTTGAATAGACCTTCCTCCAGAGAAAATATACAAATCGCCAATAAGCATTAGAAAAAATGTTCAACATCCTTTATCACGGAGGTGATGCACACCAGAACCACAATGAGATACCACATCACACCTACCAGGATGGCCAGAATTAAAAACAATAACAAGTGTTGTTCAGAGTGTGAAGAAATTGGAACTCTCAGAAGCTGCTAGTGGGAATACAAAATGGTACAGCTGCTTTCGAAAACAATTTGGTGGTTTCTCAAAAAGTTAAACATAGAATTACCACATGACCCATCAATTCCACTACAAGGTACATACTCAGGAGGACTGTAAACATATGTTCATACAAAAACTTGTACCTGGATGTTCATAACCCCATTGTTTATAATAGCCAAAAAGTGAGGGGGGGGTGAATTTCAAATGTCCAGCAGCTGATGAACAGATAAATAAAATGGGGTATATCCATAAAGTGGAATACTACTCAATCATAAGAAGGAATGAAGGGACTTGCCTGGTGGTCCAGTGGCTAAGACTCCATACTCACAATACAAAGGGCCCAGATTTGATTCCTGGTCAAGGAATTAGATCTCCCATGCCACAACTAACACCAGGCACAGCCAAATAAACAAATGAAAATAAATACTTTTTTTAAAAAGGGAATGAAGTGCTGATTCATATGATAGCATAGCTGAAACTTGAAAACATTATGCTAAGTGAAAGGAGCCAGTCACAAAATATCACATATTGTATGATTCCACTTATATAAAAGGTCCATTTGATATAGTAGACGCAGAAAGTAGATTACTGATTGGTTGTCTGGGGTTGGGAGGAAGAGCTGGGGGAGTGCTTGCTAATGAGTCTGGGAATTTTTTTTGCAGGGTAATGAAAACATTTCGAGTTAAATAGTGGTGACAGCTTCCACAACTTTGTGAATATGCTAAAAACCACTGAACTGTACTCATTAAAAGTGTGAATTTGATGATATAAGTATAATGATTCAGTTATTAAAGAGAAAAAATAAAGTTCTTACATTGCAAGAACTCCTGTAGTGTAGCAAGAAGACAAAAAACCCAAATAAAAAATGAGCAAAAGATTTCAAATAGTACTTTAGAGAAGACTCATGGATGCCAGTAAACACATAAAGATGTTAAATATCATTACTTATTCAGTTCAGTTCAGTTCAGTCGTGTCTGACTCTTTGCGACCCCAGGAACCACAGCACACCAGGCCTCCCTGTCCATCACCAACTCCCGGAGTCCACCTGAACCCATGTCCATCGAGTCGGTGATGCCATCCAACCATCTCATCCTCTGTCGTCCCCTTCTCCTCCTGCCCTCAATCTTTCCCAGCATCAGGGTCTTTTTAAGTGAGTCAGCTCTTTGCATCAGGTGGCCAAAGGATTGGAGTTTCAGCTTCAATATCAGTCCTTTCAATGAGCACCCAGGACTGATCTCCTTTAGGATGGACTGGTTGGATGTCCTTGCTGTCCAAGGGACTCTCAAGAGTAAAGCATAATAAGAAGACTGGCCACAACAAGTGTTAGCAAGAAAATGGAGCAACTAGAATGCTTATGCACTGCTGTTGGGAATATGAAATGTTACAACCACTTGGTGGTTATCTAAGCATATTTAAACATGCAACTACCATTTGACTCAGCCATTCCTCTCCCAGGCATTTACCTAAAAAAAAAAAAAACAAAATGAAAACAAACCTTGAAAACATATTCACATAAAGACTCGTACATAGGGACTTCCCTGGTGGTCCAGTGGTTGAGAGTCTGCCTGCCAATGTAGGGGACACGGGTTCCACCCTGGTTCAGGTATTGAGATCCCACATGCCTCGGGGCAACTAGGCCAGTGTGCCTCAGCTCCTGAGGCCACGCAGTTCCAGAGTCTGCACGCAGCAGCCTCTGAAGCCCATGCTCCACAACAGGAAGCGGCCGCAGCTAGAGAGTCGCCCTCGCTTCCTGCAACCGGGGAAAGCCCAAGCAGAGAAACAAAGAGCCTCTGAGCCTCATCAAAGACTCAGCACTGCCGACACTGTTCTCAGTTTTTGAAGACTTGCACGTAAATGTTTATAGCAGCTCTATTTGTAACAGCCAAAGACTGCTGCTGCTGCTAAGTCGCTTCAGTCGTGTCCGACGCTGTGCGACCCCAGACATGGCAGCCCACCAGGCTCCTCCGTCCCTGGGACTCTCCAGGCAAGAACACTGGAGTGGGTTGCCATTTCCTTCTCCAACGCATGGAAGTGAAAAGTGAAACTGAAGTCGCTCAGTCGTGTCCAACTCCTAGCGACCCCGCGGACTGCAGCCTGCCAGGCTCCTCCGTCCATGGGATTTTCCAGGCAAGAGTACTGGAGTGGGGTGCCATTGCCTTCTCCAAAAACTGGGAGCAATCCAAATGTTCCTCAGCAGGTGAACAAACTGATCCATCCGTTCAATGAACTAATTCTCAGTAATATAAAGAAATGAACCATTAATAGGTGCAACACAGACAAATCTCAGAATCATTATGGTGAATAAAAGGAAAAAGCAGTACTTACTGTATGATTTCATTTATGAAAAATCCTAGACAACGTAGTCTACTTTATGGACACAGCAGGTCAGTGGTTGCCTGGGGATGGGGGAAGTAACAGGGACACAAGGAAACTTTTGTGGATGATGAAATATTCATTATCTTAATTGTGACAATGATGTCACAGGTGTATCAGTTCAGTTCAGTCGCTCAGTCGTGTCTCTGCGACCCCATGAATCCCAGCACACCAGGCCTCCCTGTCCATCACCAACTCTTGGAGTTCACTCAGACTCACGTCCATCGAGTCCGTGATGCCATCCAGCCATCTCATCCTCAGTCGCTCAGTCGTCCCCTTCTCCTCCTGCCCCCAATCCCTCCCAGCATCAGAGTCTTTTCCAATGAGTCAACTCTTCGCATGAGGTGGCCAAAGTACTGGAGTTTCAGCTTCAGCATCATTCCTTCCAAAGTATACCCAGGACTGATCTCCTTTAGAATGGACTGGTTGGATCTCCTTGCAGTCCAAGGGACTCTCAAGGGTCTTCTCCAGCACCACAGGTCAAAAGCATCATGTCTTCGGCGCTCAGCTTTCTTCACGGTCCAACTCTCACATCCATACATGACCACAGGAAAAACCATAGCCTTGACTAGACGGATCTTTGTTGGCAACGTAATGTCTCTGCTTTTGAATATGCTGTCTAGGTTGGTCATAACTTTCCTTCCAAGGAGTAAGCATCTTTTAATTTCATGGCTGCAATCACCATCTGCAGTGATTTTGGAGCCCCCAAAAATAAAGTCTGACACTGTTTCCACTGTTTCCCAATCTATTTCCCATGAAGTGATGGGACCAGATGCCATGATCTTAGTTTTCTGAATGTTGAGCTTTAAGCAGTTCACTGTACTTTGATTACATTTCAGTGAAGTGCCAGCAAGAGGAAATACGTAAAGAAACAAAAACAGACCAAGTAAAGATGTCATAGACTGAAACACACGTTTACTTTTTTTTTAAAGGTCTCACATTTATGTGATTTTTTAAATACAGATTTTTAGAACTATTATTTGGCTGTGTCAGGCCTTAGCTGCAGCAAACAGGGTCTTCCTTGTGCCATGTGGGGTCTTTCATTGCGGTGCACAGGCTCAGTGGCTGTAGCACACAAGCTTAGTTGCCCCACAGCATGTGGGATCTTAGTTCCCTGATCAGGAATCGAACCGATGTCCCCTGCAGTGGAAGAGTAGAGTTCTTAACCCAGGGAAGCCCTTGGAATTTTTCTTTTTTTTAACATTTTCAATCCACGGTTGGTTGAATCCATGGTTGTGGAACCCTGGTGATGTGGAGGACCAAGTGTAATGCCTAAATGAAAAATCAGGGTATGGTAATATAAGCCCATTCTTTAGAGACCTGGAGGAAAATACCAACATAATCCACTGTGAGAGATGAGCCTGGCCCTTCCTAGATAGAGGGAAATGGTAGGAGAGAGGTTTTCACAACAAACTTGGTAAGAACTATTTTCGACTCTTTATATATTTAAACAACCTACGTGTCCATTGATGGATCGAAGGATAAAGACGATGCGGTATATTCATACAATGGATTATGACTATTCAGGCATTATTGATATCATTCATCCATAAAGAAGAATGAAACCCTTCCATTTGCAATACCTTGAATGGACTTTGAAGGTATTATGCTGGGTGAAATGTCAAGACAAATACTGTATTAGAGAACAGCTTGCTGTTTATCAGAGGAGAGAGCCTGGGGGCTGGTGAAATGGATAAAGGGGTCAACTGGATGGTGAGAGATCATTCTGGAGTACAGACAGATGTTGAGCTACAATACTGTGCACCTGAAACTTATACAATAAGAATTTTAAAAGCAAAAAAAAGAGAATTATTTGACTTTTTAAACTATACACATGAAAGCTTTAGATAAAACTACAAAAAAGTATGATGTACAGATACAAGTAAGTAGAGAAGAGACACTGAATCTTTGACTCGTAAGGATTCTAGGTAATTTTTCTTCATACTTTCACGTATAAAATAAATTCATTATCTTTTTAGTCACATAGTTATTACTTTGGAAAATAGAAGAGTATGAAGGCAAAATCCAAAGAGTGTCAAGAATATTCTGTGGGGGAAGGGGATGACTGGGAGGTTGGAATTGCCATATGTACACTGTTTACAAACTAGATAACTGATAAGAACCTACTGTATATTCAATCTGCAATGAAAGGAAAACCTATAAAAGTGGATATATGTATGTATATGTGTATATATATATGACTGAGTCAGTGTGCTGTTGTAAAGTGGAAACTAATACAACATTGTAAATCAACTGTACTCCAATAAAAGTTTTTATTTTTTGATTTTTTGATTTTTTTGTCTCAATAGGACTTTTTAAATTAAATTTTTATTTTTACTTTATTTTACTTTACAGTCAATAAAAGTTTTTAAAAAGAACAGGCCACACAGAAGGGCAGACCCTTGGTCCTCAGTGCTGAGCTGTTTAATTCTGTCCACTCCAGTGCAGTGGTCATGTACAGATATAAGAGTTGGACCACAAAGAAGGCTGAGCACCAAAGAATTGATGCTTTCAAACTGTGTGGTGCTGGAGAAGACTCTTGAGAGTTCCTTGGACTTCGAGGAGCTCAAACTAGTCAATCCTAAAGGAAATCAGTACTGAATATTCATNGTGCAGTGGTCATGTACAGATATAAGAGTTGGACCACAAAGAAGGCTGAGCACCAAAGAATTGATGCTTTCAAACTGTGTGGTGCTGGAGAAGACTCTTGAGAGTTCCTTGGACTTCGAGGAGCTCAAACTAGTCAATCCTAAAGGAAATCAGTACTGAATATTCATGAGAAGGACTGATGCTGAAGCTCCAATACTTTGGCTACCTGATGCCACCTGAGCTGACTTACTGGAAAAAAAATACCGGGAAAAAACGAGGGCAAAGCGAGAAGGAGGTGACAGAGGATGAGATGGTTGGATGGCATCACTTACTCAACAGACACGAGTTTGAGCAAACTCAGGAAGATAGTGAAGAACAGGGAGGGCTGGCGTGCTGCAGTTCACTGGGCTGGAAAGAGTTGGACGTGAAATTAGCAACTGAACAACAACCAGTGGCATCTGCCCAGCTGCTTCACAGTTCTTTTGAAAGTCACAGCACACAGTGGGCCTTCAGTAATTCCTTGCTAATTATCGCCACACCCTGCCTTCTTTCTAGGTGCAGAAATACGGCAGCCAACAAGAATTACAGCAAGAAATGCAGGAATGAGGGCTGGAAGATAGGACATCCAGCAGTTGGGCCCTCCATCAGCCTGCCCACCGGGCTGGGTCTGGGGGAGCCGACCCTCCTCCTAGACTGGGAACAGGATTGGCCCCTCTAAGCAGAAAGGCTGGAGGGAGCGAGCAGCAAAGCCCTTATCTGCCCTCGCCTCCCCGCACCCTCCGTCTCTCCCAGGCACTCTCCTCGCCCCTGAGCTGGGGGCCTAAGAACCCCTCCTTCCCCCTCGGCCCCTCTTCTCACCAACCTGCCTTGCACACCCACACAGGCCGTGCTTGTCTGACCCACTTCCTCTCTGCTTGATTCATAGGTCTTGATGCCAGTGAAGGCTCTGAGGCGGGGTGGGGATGCCCAAGGAGACCGCAGTGAACCTTCCGCGGTTTTGCTGGGCTTTCAGCAGCCAAGGGTGGCCTGAGCGCGAGCTCCAGCAGGCGCTGCAGCCCTGCCCCCTGCTGCCGCTACAGTGAAGTGCAGGGCAGGTGACCCGGGCCAAGCAGGGCAGTCGCTCCGGACGCCCTAAGGGGCCATTGCTTTCGCAGGGGTTGTGTTTGTTTGTTTAAGATTTTCTTTTCTTGACGTGGACCATTTTAAAAGACTTGTTGAATTTGTTACAATATTGCTTCTGCTTTATGTTTCGGTTTTGTGGCCGAGAGGCATGTGGGACCTTATTTTCGTGATTAGGGATCAAACCCACCCCCCATCCCCTGGCACTGGACCGCCAAGGAAGTCCCCAGAGGTCCACTGCTTTTGAAAAGTCATTCTGAAGTTGACTTCTCTGCACTCTTCCCTTGTTTTGGGTTGAATTGCGGCCCCTCAAGTTTCTGATGTTGACGTCCTAACCCCCAGCAGCTGGGAAGGTGATCTCCTGTGGAAATAGTGCCATTGAGATGTCCTCAGTTAGGTTAAGATGAGATTATACTGGAATAGAATGGGCCCGCCACCAATACGACCAGTGTCCTTACAAAAAGGGGAAATCTGGACCTAGACACACGCACAGGGAGGAGGCCACACGAGCATGAGGGCCAAGCGTGGCAGGGGTGGGAGGGTTGTACCTTCAAGCCAAGGGAGGCCAGGGACGGCCACTGACCACCTGTACCTGGGAGAGGCCCACCCTCCTGACACCTTGCTCCCAGACTTCTAGCCTCTTGAACTGGGAGACCATGCCTTTTTCGTTGTTTAGGCCACTAGTTCGTGATACTTTTTTGAGGGGGTTGGTTAGGATTTTTTTTTTTAGATTTATTTTTTGGCTGCGGTGGGTCTTCGTTGTTATACGCGGGCCTTCTTTAGTTGCTGTGAGTTTGGACTCTTCTCTAGGTGGGTGCTCAGGCTTCTCATTGTGGTAGCATCTCTTGCTGCGGAACAGTCTCTAGGCCCTCTTGCTTCAACAGTTGTGGCACATGGGCTTAACTGCCCCGCAGCATGTGGGATCTTCCTGGACCAGGGATCGAACCAGTGTCCCTTGCATTGTAAGGCAGATTCTTAACCACTGGACCACCGGGAAGACCCGATACTTTGCTTGTTTGCTTTGCTTTGCTTTTTTGGCCACGCTGCAAGGCATGCAGGACCTTAGTGCCCTGGGATCTTGTGAGAATAAACAAGGATGGCTCTAATTCTTTTGTGTGGCAAAAGGATCTCAGTTCCCCAACCAGGGATCAAACTGGGGTCCCCTGCAGTGGAAGCACGGAGTCCTAACCACTGGACTGCCAGGGGATTTCCGTGGTACTCTGTTATAGCAGCCTTAGCAAACTAGAATATCTCCTGCCATTATTGCCTTTTTAACAAAGTCCTGAGTCTTGGAAGTGACTGCAGCTCTATTTTAGCTATTAATTGGCAAAGCCTGCCAAATGTCCCCATTTCCGCTCACTCCTTCTTCCTCAGCAAAATGACCTCTGAACTTTTACTGGGCACATGGCTGCTCAAATAGCCTACTTGTCAGCAGTGGGGCATGGTCTTTGGCCTAAGTTCTGGTCCCCAGCCTGTAAGCAGAAATGGTGTGCCACCCTGGAAAGTGTCCTCAGGGAAAAGATGGTCTCTTTTCCCCCTGCTGCCTCCTGCTGGCAGAGCACAGACACAAAGGCTGGAGGAGGAACGGGCCTACGGGCAGTGGGCGGAGGCAGCCCCCTGCGCCAGTGATGCTCCTCTGCTAGGGAAGAGACTAGTGCCATTCTGGACTCCACCTTTTAGGATGAGCACTGACAAACTACAATACATTCAGAAGGATAACACAATACTCGGTCTCACCCTCCAGATTCTGATGTAACTGATTTCAACCCCTTGTGAGGCAGGAGCCTGGGTCTGGGAGGACCCACGGGACCCACAGGGAGTCACCGTGTCTGGACCCGTGACATTCAGAAAAGAGTATCAACCTCAGTCTTGTCCCTCAAAGCTGAACATAATCCTAACTCATGTGCTCAGCAGAGTTTTAAGATATGATAAAATGTGTTAACCATAAAAACACCCAAACACGACTGCTTTCAAACAACCATGCCATCTTTTTAGGTGTGGTTAGGGTCTTTAAAATTAGGCTTCCCTAGTGGCTCAGATGATAAAGAATCTGTCTGCAATGCAGGAGAGCGACGTTCGATCCCTGGGTGGGGAAGATCCCCTGAAGGGAACAGCAACCCACTCTAGTATTCCTGCCTGGAGAATTCCATGGACAGAGGAGCCTGGGGGGCTACAGTCCATGGGGTCCCAAAGAGTTGGACAGAGTTGAGTGACTGAATACTTTTCACTTTCAGGCGCTTTAAAAACAGATGATAAAGTTAGACCCTTTGTAAGTTATCTGCCTGAAAAAGTTTTTAAGTTCATCTGTGGACCAGAATCAACTAGGATGAGGTCATTAAAGCAACTGTGTGTGTAGCCTGGGAGTTCCTTTGAAATGACACTCTTTCAAGTACTACTGAGGTTTATAAAAAAAGCACATTTTACATCAAAATCACTTCCATACAGAGCTTATAATTTTTATTTATGGCTACACTGGGTCGCCATCGCTGCACACAGGCTTCTCATTGCGGTGGCTTCCCCTGTCGTGGACCACGGGCTGTAAGCGTGAAGGCTTCAGTAGCTGCGGCCCACAGACTCAGCTGCTCCAAGGCATGCGAGATCTTCCCCAGCAAGGGATCAAATCTGTGTCCCCCGCACTGGCCAGTGGATTCTCAACCACTGGACCAACAGGAAGTCCCTTTAATTTTTTAAGATACTTCTCAAGGTTATTTGTTAGAAATCAGAGTTCTCAGGTTTTCTGAAGGATGTTTTCATTTTGAAAATAATTTCCAAACTCCTGTCCTACTATGCTGGGTTCAGAGACTAGTTTCTTTGTAAGTAAACATTTTTAGAAAATGCTGCCTCACAAGGACCCCAAGAAAACTGCCCCACCTCTTCATATTAATCCACGTGTCATGCTAGTGGTGTACGTCCTGAAATTTCCAGAGGAGAAATTATATTTATTGCTTCTAATACTCATAGAGAGAGCACCATCAAACAACTGGTAACTGGATAATGGAGCTGGCAGTAGGGCAAGACTAAAACCACATAAAATTGAACACAGGGGGATGAAAAGAAAGCCCACAATCCAGGTTCCAAGGTAAGTCAACAGCCCTGGGAAGGATTCGAACATGCCAACTATGAGAAACCAGCCCAGCTTGAAGCCATTTGCCAGAGGAGTCTTTGTAGGGTCAAAATTAGGTCCACACCCTGGCTGTCACTTCCTGTTCGACTTTGAGCAGGAAAATTACTTAACCTCTGATGCCATTTCCTGCTTATAAAACAGGGACAGCTACACTCTCGCAGAGCTGTCGTAGGTAGGATTGTAAGAGATCTTGCACGGAAGCGTGAAGCACAGTGCTTGACAAGCAGATGCTCAGTGACCGTGCTATCCCAGGCACAACAGAGGCCAGCAGCGTGACGAGACAGGCGACAAATCAACGGCACTTTAGCTTGTTCGTGGCATGCAGACCACGTTGTATCCTTTAGGTTGCCTGACAGTGGACCGCTGTCAGCACCTGCGGTTCTGGGGCAAGTAGCCCGGGGTGGGGGCCAGCTATGGGAGTTCCCCAACAGTTTGAAAACTACATTTCACTAAGGATGTCCCAGGTGGCGCAGTGGTAAAGAATCCGCCTGCCAGTGCAGAAGACAAAAGAGACACAGGTTCAGTCCCTGGGTCGGGAAGATCCCCTGAAGGAGGAAATGGCAACCCTCTCCAGTATTCTTGCTTGGAAGATTTTCAAGGACAGAGGAGTCGGGGGGTTGGGGGTGTCTACAGCCCACAGGGTCACAAAAAGTTGGACGCGACTGAGCACAGCACGGGCAGGCACTAAATTATCTTAAGCACCTATGAAGCCACATTACAAAGGGCAGGCTGCCAACTTAGCTACTTAGCTGCTCTTGACAAAGGACACGAATGCAACAAATACTTAATAGGATACTAGTCTGGGGGATGGGTTGCTAGAGTCATTTAGGGAGCAATCAAGGAAATTTTAATGAGCTATTAGATATTATGTACAACAGTTTATCTGTATGCTATTTGCAGTGTAGTTTACACAGAGTATCTTTACTATTAAAAAAAAAAAAAAA
>SJYX01001591.1:7383-26265 GCA_006410675.1 Oreotragus oreotragus | reverse complement strand
AAAAAAAAAAAAACCAGAGAGAAGTTAAACAAGCTGCCCAAGGTCATACTTCTAAGAAGTGGTAAAGCTGGGCTTCAAATCTGGGAAAACTGTTTTCAACATTCCCCCTGTTTATCACTAAGCCCTGATACTTCCTTTGAACAGCTGATGAAAGAGCCCCCTTTCCAGAAAAATGGACACACCAAATTGCTTGCAATTTCCATTGGTACTCAGATTCCCTGGCCTTAATATACAGAATAAAGTGAGTTTATAAAATGTCACCTTACTGTTAACATTAAACAAATGTTGTTGTCATTCATGAAACTCTGGAATCTTAAACATTCTATATTTTCAATGGGAGATATTCCTACTTGGCATTTGGAGACAGATAAAACTTTAATCTGAAGATCAAAGCAGCGGCTGTACTTTGTTGGAGCAGCCGTGAAGAGATTCCCCATGTCCAAGGTAAGAGAAACCCAAGTGAGACAGCAGGTGTTGTGAAAGGGCATCAGAGGGCAGACACACTGAAACCATACTCACAGAAAACTAATCAATCTAATCACATGGACCACAGCCTTGTCTAACTCAATGAAACTAAGTCATGCCATGTGGGGCCACCCNTATGGGGTCGCAAAGAGTCAGACATGACTGAGTGACTGAACTGAACTGAATTGAACTGAACTGAACCATTATCTTCATTACCTCTACCATAGTTTGGCCTCAGGTCAGATAACAGGGCGGGAACACAGCCCTGCCCATCAACAAAAAATTGGATAAAAGATTTACTGAGTTTGGTCCTGCCCATCAGAATAAGACCCAGTTTCCCCCTTAGTCAGTCTCTACCATCAGGAAGCTTCCATAAATTTCTTATCCTTCTCCATCAGAGAGCAGACAGACTTAAAACCACAACCACAGAAAACTAACCAATCTGATCACATGGACCAAACCCTTGTTTAACAATGACTATGAGCTATGCTGTGTAGGGCCACCCAAGATGGATGGGTCATGGTGGAGAGTTCTTACAAAGCATGATCCATTGGAGAAGGTAATGGCAAACCACTGCATTATTCTTGCCTTGAGAAGCCAATGAACAGTATGAAAAGGCAAAAAGATAGGACACTGAAAGATGAACTCCCCAGGTCAATAGGTGTCCAATATGCTACTGGAGATCAGTGGAAAATTAATTCCAGAAAGAATGAGGAGAAAGAGCCAAAGCAAACACAACACCCAGTTGTGTATTTGGTGATGGAAGTAAAGTATGATGCTCCAAGGGCAATATTGCGTAGGAACCTGGAATGTTAGGTTCATGAATCAAGGCAACTTGGAAGTGGTCAAACAGGAGATGGCAAGAGTGAACGTCGACATTCTAGGAATCAGCGAACTAAAATGGACTGGAATGGGTGAATTTAACTCAGATGACCATTATATCTACTACTGCGGGCAGGAATCCCTTAGAAGAAATGGAGTAGCCATCATGGTCAACAAAAGAGTCCAAAATGCAGTACTTGGATGCAATCTCAAAAATGACAGAATGATCTCTGTTCATTTCCAAGGCAAACCTTTCAATATTACGGTAATCCAAGTCTATGCCTCGACCAGTAATGCTGAAGAAGTTGGATGTTTCTGTGAAGACCTACAAGACCTTCTAGAACTAACACCCAAAAAAGATATCCTTTTCATTATAGGAGACTGGAATGCAAAAGTAGGAAATTAAGAAACACCTAGAGTTAACAGGCAAATTTGGCCTTGGAGTACAAAATGAAGCAGGGCAAAGGATAATAGAGTTTTGCAAAGAGAACACACTGTTTCCACTGTTTTCTCATCTATTTGCCATGAAGTGATGGGACCAGATACCATACAGTTGGTTTTCTGATTGCTGAGTTTTAAGCCAACTTTTTCTCTCTCCTCTTTCACTTTCATCAAGAGCCTCTTTAGTTCTTCTAAGCTTTCTGCAATAAGTGTGGTGTCATCTGCATATCTGAGGTTATTGATATTTCTCCCAGCAATCTTTATGGTATTATCTCAAGTAGTAGAATATATCATTTCTGAAAACCAGAGATGAAAGTAATAATGGTCCTCTCACATTATTCACAGTTTTTACTTTTTATTTCAGCATATAGGCTCTGTAGGTCTAGTGACCTTGATTTTGAAAGGGGAATGCCTCCACCAAGAAATACAGCTTGAGTCATTTTAGTGTCCTCATGCCAGTAAAGCAGTGGGTGAAAAAGGGGGATCACTATTCCGGTGAGGGTGATTAGCCTTGATCATCATGAAGCACTGAGACAGAGCCAGGGAGAAATGTATTTGGACTTCACATTGTTGGGGGAAAGTGTAATTTCCTTGGTTCTGGCTCGCCACAGCAAAAATTTGAAGTAACGGACAAATCTGTGCCACAGCTCTGTCTCATTAGGAAAAACAAAGTATAGTACACTCGTAAGGAGCAAAGCAGGCCGACCCAAAAGACGAAGAGAAAAGAGACCTCAATCCTTCTAGGCTTCCCTGCTTTTTATACACTTGTCTCCTGCCCCCAAGCATGCCTTATGTAAAATGGACTACCAGGAGGGCTGTTTGTTTTACCTGCGGTTTTCACTCAGGTCCTTGGACCTTCCTTTGTTCTATTTATATGGGCTTTCCCCGTCTTTGTCTTCTAGCTACCACCATTTTGGACTCTTTTTTCCTATTCTAACTACTTAACAAGATGATCCACTTGCATGATTTTCAAAATTCCCATGTTCAGTTGCAACTATAATGGGGTGTGTACAGCAACCACATCCTCCTAAGGGCAGGTAATCAGGAACTCAGAACCCTTGGGTTGAATGTCAGTTCAAGCCACCATCTGAGTCACTGTAGGGGAGGAAAAATAATTTTCTCTGACCTTTCTAGGTTCTTGACTGAGACTGGCCCCTGCCCCCAATAACAAAAAACAGATTAATGGGAGGAATATAAAAATAATTTTAATCATGCACATCTCTATAGGAGCCCCACAAAGATATAAGACTCAAAGGCACCCAGATGATTGAGACCTGTAAATCATCCTGAGCTAAGAAAATGGATGGGCTTTTACAGGGGGCTTGAATGCAAAAGTAGAAAGTCAAGAAACACCTGGAGTAACAGGCAAATTTGGCCTTGGAATACAGAATGAACCAGGGCAAAGCTAATAGAGTTTTGCCAAGAGAATGCGCTGGTCATAGCAAACACCCTCTTCCAATAACACAAGACAAGACTCTACACATGGACATCACCAGATGGTCAACACCAAAATCAGATTGATTATATTCTTTGCAGCGAAAGATGGAGAAGCTCTATATAGTCAGCAAACACAAGACCAGGAGCTGACTGTGGCTCAGATCATGAACTCCTTATTGCCAAATTCAGAGTTAAATTGAAGAAAGTAGGGAAAACCACTACACCATTCAGGCATGACCTAAATCAAATCCCTTATGATTATACAGTGGAAGTGAGAAATAGATTTAAGGGCCTAGATCTGATAGACAGAGTTCCTGATGAACTATGGAATGAGTTTCGTGACATTGTACAGGAAACAGGGATCAAGACCATCCCCATGGAAAAGAAATGCAATAAAGCAAAATGGCTGCCTGGGGAGGCTTTACTGCCAGTCCTGGGCGTGCATTCGTGTTCACCTCGTCTCCCACAGGCAACATCACACACACACTCAAAACTCATCGTGTGCTCGGAGTCTTCGATGGAGCTGTCACCCGCACCAAGCTGCATCCCAGCAGAACCGCCTGTGACCTCACTTCCCACCACGCCCTGGGCTTTGGGGCCCACTGCCTCTCTCCGGCTCCAGATCCAGGCCAGAGGCCCTGCCTGACGCTCTTCTAACACTGCTCCCACCAAGTCCATCCTTTTAAAGCAAAGGGGGTGGGTTACCAGTGGATCCAGACAAGGAAGTGGAAATGGATGGTTTGTTTCAACTGCCAATCTGGTCACTTGGAAAGGCCTTATACTCTGTAGACAAGGTGGTGGGTGGTGTGTCAGTTACTGCCAGGGAAGACCAAACCTTGCTGCTTCCATGTGCCAACTCTGCTGGCGGGAATACGCTTTTTGATCAGGAGAAATAATAAGCCCAGTATGCAAGACTTGCTTGACAACGTACATCCAAAGACACATTCCTTCATACCAATCCTTATGTATTTATTCACGCATTTGGTAAAAACGTCACAGTCAGGAGTGAAATCATTACAATGACGTAAGTAACTGTACGAACCAACACCAAGTGCAGAGTCAAACTGCCAGAAAGCACACGAGCAGCGCACAGCTCCTTTGCTCAAGTGTACTCACGGCACTCGCCCACACCACCCCTGTCCCGACAGTCACAGACGCTCAGTTCCAAAGCAACCCAAGGACTCATCCCTGGGTATGAGGGAGACACAACCGATGAAGAGAAGCAGGACTGCCTGAGGCACCCCTCTGGACGTCAAAGAGTGGGGCAGGCATTTCATTGGCACAAAACTTAGGCCAGAAAAAGGTTAAGGGGCTTAATCTCTGCTTTCGCTCCTCTTTCAGCAACACAAAAGGGTAGCAAGTAGGGGAGAGGGAAATCTAGTCATTCATATTCTAAGAAATAAGGGGAAAGAGGAGGATCGGAAGCCCGGAAGCCCTGAAGCCCGTCCCGATGCTGCCAGTCAGACTGCAGCATGACCATAAGCCCCGTTAGCCAGGCCAGGCCGATCCCATCTGATTGTGACTTTATCGGAACAGCGTGGTTTGCCCTAATTTTAGCTCAGAAGACGACGAAAAGTTTCTCACGGTGTCACGAGTCACATCCCCCTTACATGAGCATTTGGGACCGACTGCATCTGTCTGCTCACACAGCTTGTCTGTAGCTCTGAGAGCTTCCAGGGAGGTGCCCAACCCCCACCCCTCTGCCTTCAGCCTTCCAAGATGGCTTATTTGCGGGCATCAAGTCAAACCCAAAGTGTACAAATAATGCTTGAATCAAAACAGTGCTGTCTGTACAGTCCAGACTATGGAAAAAAAATCCTATTCCATTCCCTAATTCTAACCCCCGTTTTTAACACAAAAGCTAAAAACACAACACACAAAGCTAAGCTGGATAATGTTTTGAGCATCTCCACTGATCCTATCAAAAACACTGATAACAGAGTCACTGTCTGACAGTGTTAGCTTCCTGGCATTCTTGGAAAATGGGCTACAGGGGAGGCAGTGGCCCAGACGGACACAGCACACAAACACTGAAGAACCGGCTGACTCAGGGAAACTGCTCTGCGTGGGCAACGGCGACAGGAGGCAGAGATCGACATTTCCTGGAACAAACTTTATGTCCCTAGAGACGGGAAGGTGAGGACAAGGCACTTACACTGCCAAGCGACAGTTCACACCCCCCTCGACACCAGGACTGTGGCCGAGAGTGCCCCCGACCACGACCCCTCACTGGAGACTCAACTGTCCACATGGTCCAGCTGGACCTTCAGAACCAAAGGAAACCCACCCAAAGTGCTGCAGAACCGAGGCTGAGAACGGAATGTGGGCAGAGAAAGCAAAGGATCCTGTCCCCTCCGGCCTGAGGCGAGGCTGGCTCCAGAGGAGCTCCAGGAAACACCAGTTTCAAAATGTGTGGCCCAAGAACGTGACCAGGCCCTTTCGATGCCTCCTCCTTCTGTTCCGATACAGAGCAGCAGGGCTCTGAGAGCAGTACTGAATCAGCCCGCAGTGGTGGCCATAGCAGACCCTTCGAACCCACCCTGTTCCGCAGCAAAGGGCGTGATGACGCCAAGACAGGACTGGAACCCGCCTGGCCCCGCTTCCCCCAGGGCCTGTCAAGCGTACTCGATGCGGGCAGGCCCACAGCTGCCCTCACTCTTGCGCTCAGAAGATGGGGTGGCGGCTTTGGCCTCACTCCCCATTTCCAACGGCTTAGATGAGATATAGTCCTTCACTTTGATCTCCATGTTCTTGGCTTTCAGAGTGGCCGTGTGCAGCTTCTCCAGGAAATCTGGCATGCCTGTTGGGAAAGAGGGCAATCTGGGTGGGCGGGCACACAAACCAGCAGGCTCACTATGTTTTCATTGTTCTAGTCACTCAGTCGTGTCTGACTCTTTGCAACCCCATGGACTGTAAGTCTGTCCATGGGATTTCCAGGCAAGAACACTGGAGTGAGTTACCGTTTCCCCATTTCCTTCTCTAGGGGATCTTCCATCCGCAGGTGGATTCTCTACCGCTGAGCCACCAGGCTCAAAAATTAGCAGGGCCTGTTTCTTTCCAGGTAGGAAGTCAATGCCTCCTTATAGAGATCATAGCCTCGCTGATAAACAACCAACTTACAGAGAGTGAAAACCACCCAGGACCTCTGGGATCCTTTGAAAAGGGGTATTGATCAAGCCACGTAAGTCCCCAAAGGCTCTCTTTTATGTGATTCAAACATCACTTATCAGTGGCACAGCCAGTTTTGCTGAAAAATGTCAAACAGTAGAAACACCCAATCTCCTCTCCATTCCCCCCTGAAGGGTAAGACACGGCTTACAGAGAACAAGAGAGAAAAATCTCATGAAGCTGTTTCTAAGGGAAGAGACTGGCCAGGAAAAATGCAATCACAGCAGTCATGTGCTGTTGCCTTTGTTAAGAAGGGTGGTGGCCCCCTTCTCCAGTGGACTGTCCTATAACCACATGTTTTAAGGCTTCCGACACGCTCTAAGAAGAAAATTTGTAAATGCGTTAATGTACACAGTGTGTATTAAGCAAATGTTCTTCGATTCACCTCTGGGCATAGGCTTCGTTTCGGGACTCCAGAATGCTCATCCCTCCAAACTGCAGCCGGAGGCTTCACTACCTTCAAGACAGTATTCAACTATGAACTCGGAAGGCCTCCCATGAAATAAGTGTTAACCTCCCTGAAGCCACTGAGAAGCTAGAGAAAAACAGAACGTTCAGCCCAGATACCCAGTCCCGTGCACAAGCACCCACTCACCACTGGAAACCATCCAACTAACGCAGTAGCGAGGAAACACGGTCTGAGGGTTGTCACTATACGTCAGCAAGTAGTCAAAGCCGTTCTGGAAAAGAGAAACAGTAAAGACAAAGGCACCCAAACTAGCCCTCACAGCCTCCGCACCCAGTGCCACAGATGACCAAGACCGGACTCGGGTGGAGAGCGGCACGGAGAGGCTACCACCTAGTGAGGCTGGCCCAGCGGTGTCCGGGAACTTGGTGCCTGCCTGACCCCGGTCAACAGTTAAGTACGCCAGGGCTCCCTGTGCCGCCTCTGTGCAAACAGTGAGCTTCCTGCTGAGCCCCTGCTCTCCCCCTGCGGTCTGGGACTGTAGGACGTGCTAGGCAGAGGGGGCCTGTGTGACCAACGCCCAGTACAGACTTTGGGCGCCGAGTCTCCACTGGGGTTCTCCAGGCAGAATCATCACACATGCTGCTGCTTTTCTGTGGCTGGAGGAGGATGTATTCCAAGAGCCCTCACGGGACAGGGAGTGTGGGGAGCCCACAGGGATTCCTCCAGACCCTATCCTGCATCTCCCCCTTTTCTCTCCCGCTGTGCATCTTCCCATCTCTGTAATAAATCTTAGCCGTGAGTACACTGTCAGCTGGGTCCTATGTGTCTTTCTAGTCAATCTTAGAATGTGGGGGTAGACCTCAACACATACCCCACCATGTTTAAATATCTTAATCTTTATCAAAATGACATTAAATCACTACTATCACTATTAACACTACCATCAAACATTTACATGGCACTTCAGCTCCTCAACTGCTTCAGCTCCTCACAACAATCCTATAATGTAGATGCTGCTAATCCCCATTTTACAGATGAGGAAACTGAGCACAAAAAGGTGAAGGGACTTTGCTCAAGCTCACCCACATATTCAACCAGAGCCAAGATGAACCCAGAATCCTGACCACAGGGCCAGGCACCCTTTCTCGCTGACTCAGCCCTCTCACTGGTACACTGAAGACAAAGATTAGGGAGATTTACAGGGGTCCCGATCCCCAGAGAGGTTTGAAGCAAATATGCTCCACCCAAAGGGTAAGAGAGAACCACTTTTAAAAACTCCTTATTAAATTTGTTATTGTTTCTGTTTTGTGTTCTGGGTTTTTGGCTACAGGATCTTAGCTCTCCAATCGGGGTCAAACCCAAACCCCTTACACTGGAAGGCAAAATCTTAACCAACAGACTGCCACGGAGGCCCCAAGTCTGCACTTTTCAAAGCAGACTGGCCACAGCTGTAGACAGCAGCACTGTGACTCGCGCCTTTACACCAAAGCCCACCTTCTTCACTCCCTGGGTGAAATGTTGAGTCCTTTATTCATCTACTCAACAGCTCTCTGAACGTCTGCTACGTGTCTGGGCACTGTGCTAGGCACTATACGGGACACGCTAGTCCTTGCCCTCAGGAGATTCCAATTAATAGGATAGATAGGTGCTGTAACAGAGATATAGCCTGAATACCACAGAAGTAAAGAGGAAGGAGAGGCGAAGCCTGCACAGTGGGAATAGTGCCACCACAAGGCTGGCTAGGAGACTATCTAAGCTAATACATATAAAAAACTTGAAATGATCCTTCCCATGAAACACCTGCACTGAAAAGTCGAAGTCCTGGGCTCTCATACACCACTGCCTATACTGAAAAAAGTCAAAACTGAAAACAGCTGCCATCAGGAAGAAGGAATTAAATGGGTAGAAAGAACAGGGACGTAAGCTAAATTACTCTTAAGAGTGAATAGGCCCAGAAATATGAGAACTTCTAGACGCCAACGTGTGGTATTAAGGCTCCTGGAAGCAATGCTCATTTTCAGATTCACACCTGAAACTACAGAAGGTGAGCCTGAATCGCAGCACCAGGAGACGGGGGCATTTCCGAGGTCAAGTCAGAAGGACTCTGGCCAATAAGAGGGACCCAGACAAAAGTGACTGTAAAACAAACCAGATATGCTTAAACTTTTGAAGTTCTAATAGCATCTCGTTTTTCTTTTGGCCGTACCACACAGCACACGGGATTGAATCCAGGCCTCTCGTACTGGAAGTATGAGTCTTAACCACTGGACCACCAGGTAAGTCCCATCATTTCTTTAAAAAATAAAAACTTTAACCTTTGGAGGACTGCTCGCTGAAAGAACCAATTCAATATTTTAAAAAATAGTAAATGAAGGAAACAAATTAGCATCTTTCTTATTTCCCTTTCTTCTGTGAACTATAGGAAATCAGACAGTCAATGTATAAACTTTCAAGTACTGGCTTCCCTGGTGGCTCAGCTGGTCAAGAATCCGCCTGCAATGCAGGAAACCTGCGTTCAACTTCCGGGTTGGGAAGATCCCCTGGAGAAGGGAACAGCTACCCATTTCAGTATTCTGGCCTGGAGAATTCCATGGACTGTATAGGCCATGGGGTTGCAAAGAGTTGGACATGACTGAGCAACTTTCAAGTATGTCATCTAATGAATGGAAATAAGCGAAGAGAGAATGAAGAGTTCATACAAATAGTATTTTGTAACTTCTAATAAAATAGTTGAGCTGAGTAATATTCATCAATCACCTCCAAATTCACAAAGAAAGGGATCAGAGCCTTGTCGTGGCGGAGGGGCTTGGTAACTCAGTGAAGCTATGAGCCATGCCATGCAGGGCCGTAAGACCACCAGTTCATAGTGGAGAGTTCTGACAAAATGTGATCCACTGGAGGAGGGAATGGCAGAACACTCCAGTATATACTTGCCGTGAGAACCTCCCGAATTGTATAAAAAGGCAAGATCAGACATCATGTACCTTTTAATAAAGCAGTCTTGCTCCAAGCAAATGACTTCAATCTGTTCAAGCCTCTAGCTCTAAGTACCCACATACAGGGAACACAGGGGACAGAAAAACACGTTAGACGACACTATGATAACATAACCAGGAAAATCCAGGACAAAGAAACTGCTTCTTCAATAAATACAATTCCAAGGGGGAAAAAGGAGGGAGAATTCAAGATATAGATGCAAAGCTACAGTGTGAACACATTTCAATATCTGGATCTCATCTGAAATCCGGATTCAAATAAATACAAAAAAATTCATGGATGATCAGGAAAGCGTGAACACTACAGATATTAGATATTAGGGAATATTATGTTTTCAAAAAATCTCTCTTCTTTTTGAGATAAATACTAAAATACCTATAGAGGAATTCTTCAGTTCTTCTACAGCAAAACCAGAACCTGCTTCAAAAACATCAGGGTTGTGGGAAAGTGACCAGAAAGAGCAAGAGTGTGGTCGCGGCCGGAGTCGAAGGAAGACAGAGTCCGTGTGTGTTACTCTCTCCACTTCTCCATATTTCATCTACATCTCAAATTTTCCGTGATAAAAAGGTAAACTGGGGAGTTCCATGATGGCCTGGCAGTGAGCATTCCAGGCTTTCACTGTTGTGGCCTGGGTTCAATCCCGGTCAGGGAACTGAGGTCCTGTAATCTGGCAGCAGAGCCACAATCAAACAGAACACCACACCCTGGCTTAGGATCTACTTTCCATCTGGCAAATCCAAACTCAGCTGCCTGGCTTTCAAGTATCTTCTATACACGGTCAAGGTAATCGCCACTCCTCCCTAAACTCTGCCTTCCTCTCTAAGCACTGAGTCTTTCAACATCCAAGGTTCCCTCCTTCCTTTGTCTGCGGCTGAATCGTGGAATCATGTCCTCTACCTCCAGGGTCCTTCCTGTTTTCCTCTACCTAGAGGCTGCTTTTTTACAAGAACCAACTCAAGTCTTACCTTTCTCCTAAGAGCTTGTCACAACATGCTACAATACTTACACAGACAATTCATACTGTTCCCCCACCTCAGCTGAAAGAAGCTATTTAACTGGTACAACATACTCCACTGGTGGCCCAACTCTGCCTTAGCCATTTCATGGTCAGGGTTTCCAAAGGCAGTAATGCTGGGACTCAAGGCACTTTTTCCCTCCCAAATAGGAAATACAAGGACAAGGTTCAAATTTCAGAAGCAACATCAAAGAAAAGCATGAGGCATAATTCTAACTCCCACAGTTCCCAGCCTGCCCAGGCAATAGCAACATTACTGCTTCTAATGCAAAGACTTTGAAACATGTTTAACTGTACTAACTTAACAACACAGTGGAAACAATACTTTCTACATTGCCAACCAAGTTCTTTCTTTCTCAGCCTCTCTCTCACATATATTTGTACATATGTAATCAAACAAAAGTTCCATAAAATATGCATACATTCAGTTTCTATTTGTTCCTTTTCAAGCACTAATTAACTCTGTCTTCCACTAGCAGGTTCTTCATGGTTTGAAGAACACTGCTCTATGGGACTTCACCAGTGGTCCACTGGTTAAGACTCTGAGCTTCCAATGCAGGGGTTCGATCCCTGGTGGTGAAGATACCATGTGCAAAAAGAAAATCACACTGCTCTAAAACAGTACAAACGTCAACATACAGCTCCCCGTAAACCACCACACTGACTGAGGCAAACCATGGTTTCTGTCACTTAGAACTTAGAAGAGTCCCATTATATAGGTGGTGTAAATAAAACAACTTGCTGAAAACAAAAGCATGGCTAAGAGAACAGTCATACAGCTCTAAAACACAAGTAACTGATGGGGAGAAACAGTGATTTCAAAGTAAACAGGACTAAAAACAGCAACAACCACAATCAATATGTATGCTCAACAGAGGTTTGGCTAAAACATCAAAAACAAAATACCACACTAAGTTGAAGAAAATATTCTTTGCAAAAAAAGGTCATAAAATGTTTAAGAAAGCAGACAGCATTGATAAGGAAACAGGAGTCCAGAAATGTGTTACGTGTTCTGCCTACTGTGGACAAATTCTGATGGAACAGTAGCTCGCTCTGGTTCCTCGGAACGCTGCCAACAAGCCTGGATGAGTCAGGGCCACCGCCTTCTCAGGACTGCCCCTCAGGTACCAGGAGCCAAGCGGTCATCACTACTTTGTCTCAAGGGTTTTCCAGGTACACCACTCCACGGGAGGGATCCTGAAGTGTGGTTCCCAGGCCAGCAGCACCAGCCTCCCCTGGGAGCTTAAGACATGCAGATTCTCAGGCCACAGCCCAGCACTGTTTAAGCAAGCTCCAGTGGATCCGATGCAAGCCAGGCTGGAGAACCAGCATGCCCTCCCCAGTTCAGACAAAAGGCGCTCCTTGAGAAAATCCCACTAACCCATCACATCTCGGATGATGTACAACTCACCTCATCAAACGACTTGTGTGGACGGATAACCATTTGGGACTCGTATGAGCGGACCCTGACGAATTCCGGAGACTCTGGCACACTGGGGTGCTCCACAGCACTGGCAAGGAGAGAAGAGAGGGCAACTGAGGACTGTCTACACACAAGACCACCGGAGCTGGAGTCACGAAGTAGAGGCAGCCTCTTAACTTTTAAACGGCTACATCAGAAAGCTCATGAATGAGTATACACCAACTTCTAAACAGAGTGCATTAACCCGGTAGAGTTCCTGTCTCAGTAGGCTTTGTGTTGAAGATGACAGTGTCTCTTTAATTATCAGCACTAAGGAACTGAAGGATTACTTTGATGAAAGGTTTGCATGCCTTCAACCCTCTGAGATGGTCCCATTCTCGCTGGGACGCACGGCGCCCCGGCTTCACTCACAAGACAAGCAGACTCCCACCAGACACGTGTGAATGAAGGCCAAGCTGCAGGGACTTGGCAGGAGCCCCCGCTCAGCACGCGTACCGTGACACCAACACCATCACGTTGTTTTCCTCATCCACGCTGTACCGCCGAACGTACACATAATCCCGTGAGTACATCGGGTACTAAAGAAGAGGAGGGGTGGGAGGATCAGGGCTCTGTCTCATGTGGACGTGATCAAAGCAAAACCAGAGGGACGATACTCACAGGAAAATGGGTCACCCAGTGAAGAACCTCAGAGCCACTGACCACATCCCTCTCAATCACTTCCAGCTTGATCACCAGGGCGTCCCACTTTTTCCTATATTCTGTATCCAGCTACAGAAAGAGCAAAAACCATGAAGACCCAAGAAATCCAAAACAAAGCCACAGAAGACTTCTCCAGAGGAGCGGGCCTCTTACCCAAGAGCCTTCTCAAACAGTGATCTGACCTAAGGGCAGTGCCCAAGTGTCAAAGACACAGCTATGTTACTACTACAGATGAGTCCTTTAATAAAATCCCTTCCTGTAGGCCAATCCCATTACTTTGAAAGTGAATCTTAAAAAAAAAAAAAAAACCCACAAGTGTAAGAAAAAATTATTGTCATAGATATATCTAGATAAAATACAGTAGACAGTGATAGACATTTGTAAGGGTGAAATAATTCCAAAAGGTTTTAAACAGACCAAAAGTCCAAAAGTACAGGCAGATACCTCACACAAATACCAGTTGCATTATTTTAAAAATCTCTAACATCACTAAGAACTAAGGAATCTCAAAGTAAGACATATATCATACACATTCAAATCAACAAAAATTCAATACAGACTGACAGAATTCAGTGCTTAGGGGAAAGCGTGCACTTGTTTGTTAACAGTGGGTAATATAATCACCAAACTAGTTACCCAAAGTCCAGTAAAACATGAGAACTCCACTCCAGGAAGGAAAAAACAATTTTTGTAGAACTCTAAGTGATTCCAACTCCCCTTTCCTGTACTTCTCCGCAAGGAGGATCAGAGTCTTTGAACACATACTCTTATCTTTATTAAACAAACACCTTTACTGTGGACAAGTTTCAGATTACTAAGTCCTGACTGCATCTGTATACTGCAGGGGAAGGACATCGCTAAGCCAACAGGTAAAACTGGAATACAAAGATTCTTTCAGAGTTGCATCAGTTAAATTTGCTGACTTTGTTATAATGGCTAGTTAGGAGAACATGTCCAGTTTTTTAGGAAATACACACTGAAGGATTTTGGAATAAAGGGTATGTAACTTACCCTCAAAATGTTTAGGGGGAAAAAAACTATAAAGTCTTATAAAATATATTAAAGCACTCATATCCTTCCTCTATTTGATCTTCCCAACAGTCTTATAAAGAGCAGAACTGGCCTCATCCCCAGCAGGCAAACTGTAAGTCAAAGGCTCACGCAGAGGCTATCTGACGTGAAATGCAGGGCAGAGAGATGGATGGACTGAAGCCAGCATCTTATAAGTCAGAGAAATCACTCATGTGGACAATGGGAAAAGGACTTCTAGGCTTAGCAGCTCCTCATCTGGGAGGAGAAATGTACTCACCTGAACGTTGAAGAACTGCCGTGGCGTCACATCCGTGTAGGTTCCAAACACTAGAACAGAGAATAAGCAAGGTTTGCCGCTCATCACCCACTCTATTCCTATCATGTAACTGCATTTCAACGCAGAGTACTGACATGCAGGTCTTAAAGGCAGATTCAGAAACCAGAAGTCACGCTGGGGCAGCAAAATATGACAGAGACAACCATTAGCCGGGCATAACAAAGACAAGGAGACGCCTGTCATCAGTGCAGGCGCCCAGGCGTGTCCGACTCTGCGACCCCATGGACCAGCACGCCAGGCCTCCCTGTCCATCACCACCTCCCGGAGTCCACCCGAACTCATGTCCATCAAGTCGGTGATGCCATCCAGCCAGCTCATCCTGTCGTCCCCTTCTCCTCTTGCCCTCAATCTTTCCCAGCATCAGGGTCTTTTCAAATGAGTCAGCTCTTTGCATCAGGTGGCCAAAGTATAGGAGTTTCAGCTTCAGCATCAGTCCTTCCAATGAACACCCAGGACTGATCTCCTTCAGGATGGACTGGTTGGATCTCCCTGCAGTCCAAGGGACTCTCAAGAGTCTTCTCCAACACCACAGGTCAAAAGCATCAATTCTTCGGCGCTCAGCTTTCTTCACAGTCCAACTCTCACATCCATACATGACCACTGGAAAAACCATAGCCTTGACTAGATGGACCTTTGTTGGCAAAGTAATGTCTCTGCTTTTTAATATGCTGTCTAGGTTGGTCATAACTTTCCTCCCAAGGAGTAAGCGTCTTTTAAATTCATGGCTGCAATCACCATCTGCAGTGATTTTGGAGCCCAGAAAAATAAAGTCAGCCACAGTTTCCCCGTCTATTTCCCATGAAGTGACGGGACCGGATGCCATGATCCCTGTCATCAGGGAGAGGAGAAACAACAGCACACCGGGGCAGTGCTCCCGGGACAAAACCAGCAGGGACAGTGTAAGAGAACAGAGTGCCGACACCTGCCAGGGCGGAACACACTGCCAGCAGCCGGGCGGGACTCACCTCGGTACTGGTAAAGGTGGGTGCCTGAAACGGGACGCCGCCACAGCTTGAAGTGTTTCTTATCCATCACCATCTCCCATGGCTGCTCTTTGCCTCCTGAATCTTCAACCCCTTCTGTCTGGGATTTTGGTTCTAGGGGGTGGCGCTCAACTCCAGAGCTCCGAAACATACCTGACATTTCCTCCAACCGTTTCATCTCATCAATGGATCTGGAGAGGAGAAAAACAACAGGCATGGTGGGGTGGTTGGAGTCAGCCCTGAAAAATGAACTAGCCACACAAAGACTTACACAGAGGGGTGTGGGTTTAAAACAGTATAAAGTGTAGGGAATAAAAATACGAGTTCCTGAGTCTGAATCCCAGTCTAACATTCATCAGTGAGAATATTAAATCACTTACAAATCCCTATTTCTTAACCTGTAAATTGAGGATGATAATAGTACCTACTTCAAAGGTTGATTATAAAAATTAAATTTACATGTAAAGTGCTTAATACTAGCCATATAATTAGCCCTCATATTTTATGCCTATGAAATGTCATTTGATATCCTTTGCCAGTTTTTTAATTCAGTTGTCTTCCTATTACATTGTAAGAGTACTCACATATTTTTCCTCCTTTATTTTAAAGAGAGATAATTCACTTGCTATAAAAAATTATACTTTTACTATATAGAAATCAGTGCTTTTTCGTATAGTCCCAAGGTTGTACAACCATCACCACCAATTCCAGAACATTGTCACCAACCCCCCAAAAAATCTTTACCCACAGAAGTTACTTTCTATGGCCCCTGACAACTACTAACCTACTTCTGTCTCCATGAGTTTGCCTCTCTGGACAATTCATATAAATGAAATCTTACAAAATATGGCCTTATGCTCTGTGGCTGAATAATATTTCACTGTGTGGATATATCCTATGGATATATCACACTTTGTTTACCCATTCATCAGCTGATGGACATGCAAGTGTTTTCTATTTTTTGGCTATTATGCATAATACTGCTACAGATATCTGCATATATCTTGTATACAGACGAAAGCTTTCAGTTTCTTTGGTAAATTCTTAGGAGTAGGTTTACTGGGTCTGGGAAACTAACTTTCTGAGCAAGTGCCAAATTATTTTCCAAAGCAGTTTTCCATTTCTAAATTCACACCAGCAATGTATGAGGGTTCACATCATTGCCAACACTTGTTAACGCCCACCGTTTTGACTCCAGTAATCCTAGTGAGTATGATGACTAATAACGCTGAGCGTATTTTTACGTGCTTATGGGCTATTTGCGTATTTTCTTTTGAGAAAAGACCTACTGAAATCTGTGTTTTAAATTGGGTTGTCTTTACTGTCAAGTTTTAGAAGTTCTTCATATATTCTGAACGAAAGTCTCCTGTTAAATATTTACAAATATTTTCTGACTCTGTGGACTGTCTTTCCACTTTCTTGAGAGTAACTTTTGCTATACAGAAGTTTTCAACTTTGAAGAAGTCAAATTAATCTATTTTTTCTTTGACTGTTCACGTTTTTGGTGTTATATCTAAGAAACCACTGCCTAATCCAGTATCGTAAGAACTTATGCCTATATTTTCTTCCTCAAGTTTTAGTTTACATTTAGGTCTTTGACCCATTTTAATTTTTGTGTACAGTGTGAAGTATGGGGTATAAATTCACTATTTCGCAAATGCATCTCCAGTTGTCCCAGCACCGTTTTTTTTTTTTAAAAAAAAAAAACATGGTTTTCCCTTTAATCTTTAAACAGCAGTTAGCAAAGCAAGACTGCTGGCTGACTGTCACGTTTACAATTCAAGACTGATATGTTCTGTCTGACACGCCCTTTCTTACTCCTCTTTAACCTTCAAAAACCGCACAAAGGAATTTGCCTGGTGGTGCAGTGGCTAAGTTTCTGTGCTTCCAATGCCAAGGGACATGGTTCAATCCCTGATCAGGGAACTGGGTCCCACATGTAAGAGTTCGTATGGCACAACTAAAGATCCCATGTGCCGTAACCGAGACAGTACAGTCAATAAATAAAAACATAGATTAACACACACAAAAAAGCATAAAGTTCAAGGTTAACTCCAAGAAAGGGTTAACCATATACATTTACTTTTATTCCTCTACAGAAACATACTGCACTATATTATAATTAATCTATCTTTATGCCTATCCTCCTTACTAAAATGGCTCCTAGCAAGTACCTGGTAAACATTACATGCTCAATAAGTGTTCGCAGAATAAAATAAATATGGAGGTAGGCCTCAATAGTTCAAATTCTTATTAAAAGATTACATTAATATAATGCTTTAGAAATCGAAAATTCAAAATCATACCAGTAACCCCCGATTAAAAGTTTAGAGCCATCCAAACGACAGTGCAGAGATCTGGGTTCTAGTCCCAGCTCTGCCAACTCAAGCTGTGATTTACAAGTCACTTTACCTCCAAAGGCTCCTCTGTCCCACCTGTAACATGAGCACATTATTCCTTGAAGGTTTATTCCAATTCTGATTTTTTAACTTTGAACTTTAATGAAAGTATTTATGTACGCGGAAATTTGTGTTTTGACCACATGAAATCTTTTCCTATTGAGGAGAACCCCCAAATAGGTGAGATACAGCCCAGTCCCCCTCTTACGCCCTAGCAGTGATCACATTAACGCCTAATCCAATGAGGTTAATCAGAGACTTCTGGTAAGGGTCTTGAGGAAATAACCAGAGGCACAGGACCTTTCAGATTTCCTCAGTTATCTGGAGGGAGAAATGCAACAGATCTGGGGAAACAAAACCAGCAACACTGCCCAAAGCAGGGCATTCCCGCAGCGGGCCTTGGCTATCCTCCGAGCCAACCTGGGTTCTCTGGCCTTCCGGCGATGCTCTGTGTGTCCTAACACCTTTCTGATTAAACCCTTTTTGAAGAAAGTTAACCAGTATCAGTTTCTCTGTTTCCAACTGATAACCCTAGCCAGTCAATTTATATTGATGTTCTGATGAAAAATGTTTAACCATTTTTTAAAAGTTTCAGTGTGAATTAAACATTGCAAAACAGGACTGACTGCTACTGTTGCAAAAACCATAGAGAAATAGGGAAGGAAATTTAGAGCAGGCAATAAGGTCTTGCAGAGGAGAAAGCAAAAGTAAAGACACAGCTAGCTTTGGCTGTGAGAACAACAACGCAGGCATCACGTAGACCAATCATGGCCTGCTGAGGACTAGGAAAGCACCCTTCAACAAAAATTAAGCTGGACTCGAATGTCCTTACCACATAATGAGGAGGGGCAGCAACGTCTTGAGAGAAATACATCAGAGGCTCATAAAATTATATAGTAATATGGTTTTAAGAAAATTAAACTATATGACTACAGGCAATATTTTTAATGGCCTTCTAAGACTCAAAGTGGTACAGAGTTTCTGACCCACTGCTTAATCATCCTCTTAAGATTAAAGGTCATTAGGTGACCCTGAAAAATCATGAGACTGAGTCCCTAGGGGGGATAGCAATGTCCTGTGAAGGTATGACACTCACTCTTTGTACAGCACAATATGAATGCTAGAAGAAGACTGCATCATGAAAATGTCAATGATCATTGTCCCAGGTTTAAGAATCTCAGAAGTGTCTCAGTTTCTAAACGCTGACACGACAGACATCATCAGCACAGTCACTATTATTTGTGTGAAGAAT
>SJYX01001589.1:10453-20810 GCA_006410675.1 Oreotragus oreotragus | reverse complement strand
TCTATTTATCTATCTGACATCTGGCTATTGCTCTGTCTACATACCATCTATCATTCTCTCTAATATCTCTGCCCACCTGCACTGATAAAATAAAATGAGATGTTTCACCCCATTCAAAACCGTTTCTTATCAATACCAGATCTCCTTCTGGTAATGTGGAGGTGTCAACCCATTTAACAAGCACCAGGTATTATCATTTCTAAGAAAGAGTCAAAGGCCATTTTTCTTTGCTCATTAAGGGACAGATTTCCATCAAAAATTCCTTATTATTACCTACCATCTGTGTAAAGGCTGGACCTAATTACTGGCCTACTCTGAGTTTGATAGGCCTTATTTCTGATAAACAGAAAATAAAATGAAGCTCGCATATGAGATCCATTACAGAAAAAGCTTGGAATAAATATAGTAGATTTATTTTTTTCCGTTTCACCAACCTGACAAGGCAGCTGCTGGAAGGCTCACTTATGAGTCTTTGTTTAGAATGAAATTCCAAATGATGAGGCAGGAGACTTAATGACAAAATGTGCTATATGGTCAATGGGGAAGGAAGCGCTTCTCAGGCTTCTGTCTTGGATACATCAAGAATTAAAAGAATATGAGATGATTTAGAATGATAGATAATCGTTTCATGTCACTGAATTTTAAATCAACACCTGGGTTAGGCACGGCGAGTAGAATATGACGCCAAGCACATTCCAGGAAACAGTAGTGCTGGCTTTTAATATTCATAAAGTTTTTCAATTGAAGCTGTACAATATGTTCTATTGCAGGTGGCAGTTTGGGAAATTATGTCAGATGATGGAAAATCAGCAGGTGCATGACTATCAGTGTGCCAAAGGAGGTGGGACATAGGTATGTCACTAATTTCTAAAAGAAGGCCTGCAAAATGTATATTCAAACTGGATACACAGAATTGAGTTATAAAATGGGAAATAGCCAGGTCATAATTGTCTATAGCAATTTAATGTCGTGAAGTAAGCAATGTTGAAAGGTGTGGGCAAAACCATGGGTATGTATGTGTGTATGTGATAATCGCTCAGTCATGTCCAACTCTTTGTTACCCCGTGGACTGTAGTCCTCTAAGCTCTTCTGTCCATGGAATTCTCCAGGCAAGAGTACTGGAGTGGATTGCCATTCTCTTCTGCACAGGATCTTCCAGGGATCAATCCCAGGTCACCTGCATTGCAGGCAGATTCTTTACTGTCTGAGCCACCAGGAAAGCCCAGAAAACGCCATACTGGTTAACAAAGGGAAGATATCAACATCCATTAAAGTAACTGNTGGATTGCCATTCTCTTCTGCACAGGATCTTCCAGGGATCAATCCCAGGTCACCTGCATTGCAGGCAGATTCTTTACTGTCTGAGCCACCAGGAAAGCCCAGAAAACGCCATACTGGTTAACAAAGGGAAGATATCAACATCCATTAAAGTAACTGGAATGGACAAATCCTAAGAGCTCAGTCCTATACATTTTGTAGATTATTTATATTTATGCAGCTCAACTCAAAGGAAGATGTGGAACAGTCTACCAGATCATTCTCTCCTGCCCTCTCCAACCCACCACAGGGAACCTTTGATTTCTGCCACTGTAGCTGTGCAAGTTTGTGGACATACTATAGACGGAAAAAATCAGTGCTCTTCCTCAGAGCACAAATCCTCTTTGTGTTCAGTTTCTCTTAAAATGTCCTTTTGGAGATTCATCCGTGCTGTTGCATGGATCAATGGCCTGCTTTCTTTAACTGTGATCTGTGTTCAGTCTCCAAGTCATGCCTGACTCTTTGTGACCCCCTGGACTACAGCACGCAGGGCTCCTCTGTCCTTCACTCTCTCAGAATTTGCTCAGATTCATCACTGAGTCAGTGGTGCTATCCAGCCTTCTCATCCTCTGCTGCCTCCTTCTTCTTTTGCCTTCAATCTTTCCCAGCATCAGGGTCTTTTCCACTGAGTCACTCTTAGCATCCGATGGCCAAAGTACTGGAGCTTCAGCTTCAGCATCAGCTGAAAATTCAGGGTTGATTTCCTTGAGGATTTACTAATTTGATCTTCTTGAAGTCCAAGTGACTCTCAAGAGTCTTCTCCAGCATCACAGTTTGAAAGCATCAATTCTTCAGTGCTCAGCCTTCTTTATNGGCCAAAGTACTGGAGCTTCAGCTTCAGCATCAGCTGAAAATTCAGGGTTGATTTCCTTGAGGATTTACTAATTTGATCTTCTTGAAGTCCAAGTGACTCTCAAGAGTCTTCTCCAGCATCACAGTTTGAAAGCATCAATTCTTCAGTGCTCAGCCTTCTTTATGAATCAACGCTCATATCCATACATGACTACTGGAAAAGCTATTGCTTTGACTATATATGGATCTTTGTCAGCAAAATGATGTCTCTGCTTTTTCCTTTAATTGCTGACTAGTAGTTTACTGTATGGGTCTACCTCAGGGTGGTATTTTTAATTCACTTCTGTATTGATGTGCACTCAGATTATTTCTGGCTAGGGGCTCTTACAAATTAGTCTGCCATGAAGTTAGCAGCGGCAGCAGCAGTTTTCTAAACAAGTCATCTTTATGGACTGATGCTTGCATTTATTTTGAATAGCTGGTTAGAACTGAAATTTAAAAGGTCACACATTGGCCGTATGCTAAACTTGATAAGAAAGTGCCAACCCGCTCCTCAAACCATCTGACATTCTCCCCAGTAAAATATGAAAGTGTCGTTTCTTACACATTTATCTAATAGTTAATGCATAGAGTCTTTTTTTAAACTTATTTTTGATGGGAACCATTTTTAAAATCTTCATCAGATTTGTTACAATACTGCTTCTCTTTTGTGCTTTTTAGTTTTTTGGCTGTCAGGCATGTGGGATCTTAACGTCCTGCTGCTGCTGCTGCTGCTGCTGCTGCTAACTCACTTCAGTCGTGTCCAACTCTGTGAGACCCCAGAGATGGCAGCCCACCAGGCTCCCCCGTCCCTAGGATTTTCCCAGGCAAGAACGTTGGAGTGGGTTGCCATTTCCTTCTCCAATGTATGAAAGTGAAAAGTGAAAGTGAAGTCACTCAGTCGTGTCCGACTCCTAGCAACCCCATGAACTACAGCCTACCAGGCTCCTGTGTCCACGGGATTTTCCAGGCAAGAGTACTGGAGTGGGGTGCCATTGCCTTCTCACTTAGCATCCTGACCAGGGATCAAACCCACAAAAGTGAAGTCTTAACCAATGGACCTCCAGGGAAGGTCCTACAGTCTTTTATTCTTATTATCAGAGACTGCAGTGGGCATAAAATGGTGCCTCCCTGAGAGTTTAATTTATATCTCCTTGATAACTAGTACTGTTGGTCTTAGTGTGTGCCATGGCTCAGACAGTAAAGAATCTGCCTTCAATGCGAGAGGCCTGGGTTCTATCCCTGGGTAGGGAAGATTCCCTGGAGAAGGGAATGGCTACCCACCCCAGTATTGTTGCCTGGAGAATCCCATGGACGGAGGAGCCTGGCGGGCTATACAGTCCATGGGGTCACAAAGAGTCGGACACGAATGGGCGACTGTCACTTTCACTGACTACCACATAATGTATATTTTTGGTGACATGTGTCTTTTGACCAAACATTTTAAAAATAATTTTTGAGGTAGAGTTCCTATAACATAAAACTGCTGCTGCTGCTGCTAAACTGCTTCAGTCGTGTCCGACTCTGTGCGACCCCATAGACGGCAGCCCACCAGGCTCCTCCGTCCCTGGGATTCTCCAGGCAAGAACACTGGAGTGGGTTGCCATTTCCTTCTCCAATGCATGAAAGTGAAAATGAAATTCGCTCAGTCGTGTCCTACCCTCAGCGACCCCACGGACTGCAGCCCACCAGGCTCCTCTGTTCATGGGATTTTCCAGGCCAGAGTACTGGAGTGGGGTGCCATTTCCTTCTCCATAACATAAAACTAGCCATCTTAAAGTGAATAAGTCAATGGATTATTGAATACAGTATGACATCACCAAATCTCTCTAATTTCAAAACATTTCCATCAATCAAAATCAAAATCCTTTACCCGTTAATCAATGTTTTACTCCTTCAACCCCCTGCAAACACCAATCTATATTTTGTTTCTATGGGTGTATCTATGTATTCTGGATATTGTATAGAAATAAAATGATATACTTACTATATGATCTCGTGTCTTTTTCATTTAACATAATGTTGTTACCTACAGTAGCCTGCGTCACTACTTCACTTATTTTTATGGCTCAGTGATATTCCGCTGTGTATAGATACAACAGTTCCTCTATTTGTATGTTTTTAGATATTTGGGTTGTTCTCACACTTGGGCTCTTGTGACTAAGCTTGCTATGAACCTGTGTGTACCAGTGCTTGTGTGTGTACATGCGCTTGTGTGTGCCTGTTTTTTGTTCTTTGGGGTATGTATCTGAGAGGCACCGGTGCTGCTTTAGTCCCTAATTCATGCTTGATTCTTGTGATCCCATGGACTGTAGCCCCCCTATTTCCCAGGCAAGAATAATGGAGTGGGTTGCCATTTCCTTCACCAGGGGTTAAACCTGGGTCTCCTGCATTGCAGGTGGATTCTTTTACCCAGTAAGCCGGCAGGGAAGCCAGGAGGAACTGCTGGGTTATAATGCAATTTTATATTTACCTTTTTAAAAGCTGTTGTTTTCCTATTAGCTGTTGATTTACAGAAGCTTTATATATATATATATATTTGGAACAAGTGTTTGCTAAATAAGCTGCAAATATGTTTTTGTGTCTGAGGCTTAACCCTATCTTTGGACAATTAAAATTTTTGAGTTTGAAAAAAGTTCAGTTTTTCTTTTTATCTTCGCAGTTAAGTCTATGTGTATGAAAGGTGATTTATGGAGGAAAGCCCCTTTACAACACCCACTGTACTTTAAGTGGTAATGAAATAAGTGCTGGATGCCAGCGGCAGTGCTTGTTGGTTTCCTGATTCAGAGTGGCTGGAGTGCAGAGGAAGGGATGGTGGTTTTCTGTTTTGCTCCGTGAAAGTAAAAATGTTATTTGCTTAGTTGTGTCCAGCTCTTTGCAAGCCCACGGAACCCTTTGCAACCACAGGCTCCTCTGTCTGTGGGATTCCCCAGACAAGAATCCTGGAGTGGGCTGCCATTCCTTTCTTGAGGGGATATTCTCAACGCAGAGACTGGACCCCAGTCGCTCACACTGTAGGCAGACGCTTTACCATCTGAGCCACCAGGGAAGCTGTTCTGGGGGTCACTTGCATCTGTGGCGGTTTTCCTTCAGGGCCGTTCTTAAGAATGGTTTGGGCCACTATGGCTACCCATTGGGTATGGGGGAGCTTGTTTTCCAATATCCACTTCCCAATTCTGAGAGTTGTCAGTGAACTCTGTCCTTGTACAATTCAGATAACCTGCAACTCTAACAGATATTTTTGGAGCCTATGATACGTTCTAAATGAGTAAAATTAACAATATTTCCTAAAGTGCTTAATATATAAAACTTAATTTTTCATTAATCCTTTGCAACTGAACAAAAAATATAAATTTCACAACATATATATGCATTGTTGGCAAGGATAAGAGTAGATTAAAGCGATATCATGTGATTATAAGAAAATCACACATTCACATACTAGGAAAAGTAAGAAATGACTTTATCTCTGAATATTAGTATCGCATTGATGTGTGTTTGTTCTAAAAGATAAGGAGAGGTTCTCATGCATCATGAGCCTTCTGTTTACATGGCACATCCTCTCTTTTCTTGTTTTGCACTTTTAACTTGCCTTCCTGGAATAACCTTGCTATTATGTGAGAGAGATTTTCACTGTCTTTCTTTCCAGCAAATAAGTTTACAACTAACCAAAGACATCTTGAAATTTAGGCTTCCATATTTACAAACTGCATCTTGGCTGCTAGCCATGGGTGAGTTCCACTGGTCCCGGCAGGAGACGGGGTCCAGTTTCACTGCTACTGCTTTATAAGACTGTGGGAAGTTGGGGGAAAGAGAGCAGCTTTCTAAATTGGAATTAAAAAGGAGGCTTCCTTTTTCTATTTCAAATGACACCATCTTTAGGCTGCTGAAAAAATCCTTTATTGTTGACACTCAGTGGAGGAGGAATTCAACTCCATGCTATCAGGAGAGAATCAAGGATGTTGTAATTGATACTCAGAATAACACAGTAACCTATTTTCACAGGAAAGGTCTTGAGAATGAAAAAAAAAAAAAAAAAAGACTTGAAAAATAACCTGAGATCCTGAAAACCGTGGCCACACAATTAGATGTTAGCTAGTATTTTGCTGCTTTCTTTTTTCAAAAACAGGTAGTATTTCCAAAAGCTCAGCTATGTCACGGTTCAAATTATGAGAACACAAAGACTAAGAAGATACATCTTTGCATTTTTTCCTGAAGGTGAAATAATATCTCCATTTGCAATAGTTCAGAAAAACATTTTGTGCTATATAAAGTAAATGAGTCCATATTATATATATAAAATCAACGAGTAAGTACATGTGAAATTGCTCAGTCGTGTCAGACTCTTTGCGACCCCGTGGACTGTAGCCCGCCAGGCTCCTCTGTCCATGGGATTCTCCAGGCAAGAATACTGGAGTGGGTTGCCATTGCCTTCTCCATGGGATCTTCCCAACCCAGGGACCGAACCCGGGTCTCCTGCATTGCAGACAGACGCTTTATCCTCTGAGCACCAGGGAAGCCACCTGAGTAAGTATACAGATACATACAAAATGGAATTTGGACAAGCATATATGCAGTTTACAAATGTATTTAGATGTTTAAGTCATGATACGAAAATTTTATCATTTTCCAAAATCTAAATCTAGAAAAAAAGAAGCAGAGGGAGGGAACAGATGATATTTGAGATGGAAATAAAGGCTGTAATCTACAAAAATCCTCTCCTGAGTATATTCCTCTATGTGTGTGTGTCCATAGGTGCTATGGTGAAAAAAAAAAGTTTAATGTAAAATGATATACTTCAGTACAAAATGATACATGATAAGTATCAACTTCAAAATAAGTCAGTTTTGTTTATTGTGTGTGAGACTGAGCACACACACGTGAGTTCCCTTTACTGGATCTAGACTTAGCAGGGCATATGGGAGAGAGAGAAACCAAGGCAGACTAGTCTACATTATTTAGTCATCACTTCAGATCTTCCCTTTTTTTTTATTGAGGCAGCAATGACTCTCTGAGCCCAAAACAAAGGTTCCTTCTTCATACTGCTACAGTATTTGGTGTCCAGGTATCTTGTGTTGTTGAATATACGGCACTATAGTTGTTGAAGCTCCTTGAATGCACAACTGCTGTCAAACTTAATTACCACTATCTAAGATCAACTTCCTAAAATGCACACTTAATGGCAGTAATTTCCTGGAATTAGTATCACTATCCAAACAGTAACATGAAATGGTTAAGTGCATACTCTCTGCAAACATGGTTTTTGGCACCAGCTTTTTAGCTCAAAGGAAACAAAGTGTATTTTCAAAACAGGAATCTCTGAGAATAATGGAGCCTCCATTGAACACCTGTTAAAGACAAGTGAAAAGCATAGATGTTGCTATTTCCAAATAAACATGAATTGCGTTGCAACAGAGATATTATTTTATGCACTGTCAGCTGACCCCATGTTGCTCTGTGTAAATTCCATTTATAACCTTGACTCTCTGTTTTCTCCTTTGCTTGCACTTTTTTTTTTTTTTTTTTTTTGCCTCTTGAAGTAGATCTCATGTCAAGTTAACAGCCCCCAGGACTGGAGGCAGCCGTCCTACCAAAGGAGGTGCGTGATGAAGGACTCAATTTTTTCATGTCCACAAAGTACTGGGTCCCATGCTGGTTGCCTTACAGTCAACTTCAAGACTTTTAACAATGCTGCAGGATTTTATTTTTTTTTAATTAGGAAAATTAAGAGAGAAACTAAAACTTACAGAATTTTGTTAAAAAATCTCAGGTCACACAGCTAGCAAACTGTTGAGAAAGATTTTTTTTCCAGTTATAGGGCATCTCCTGAACCAGAAAGTTAAGTACTGGGTCCCATGCTGGTTGCCTTACAGTCAACTTCAAGACTTTTAACAATGCTGCAGGATTTTATTTTTTTTTAATTAGGAAAATTAAGAGAGAAACTAAAACTTACAGAATTTTGTTAAAAAATCTCAGGTCACACAGCTAGCAAACTGTTGAGAAAGATTTTTTTTCCAGTTATAGGGCATCTCCTGAACCAGAAAGTAAAAAGTGCAACTGAAATGTACTCAGTCGTGTCTGACTTTTTGCGACCGCATGGACTGCAGCCCAACAGGCCCCTCTGTTCATGGAATTCCCCAGGCAAGGATGCTGGAGTGGGTAGCCATTTCTTTCTCTAGGGGATCTTCCCAATCCAGGGATCAAACCTGGGTCTCCCACATTGCAGGCAGATTCTTTACCATCTAAGGCACCAGGGAAGCCCAAGCAAATCATAAATCATTTTTACCTCCTCATAAACTATGTTCTCTGCATTTTCTTCTTGTTATCTCAGAAGCCACAATGAGCTTGATACTTCCTCAATTTTTAAGGATTTTTACTTGAGATTATTGACATTAGTGGGTATAATTTATTTTAAATTGTTTAACAGAATTTATCAATGTTCAGAAAAATCCCTGTAAGTGACAAGACCAATACTTTTCAAAGTGCTGTGATTGTACAAAGCCATGCACATGGAAAAGATTCATTCAAAGTGCAAGACAGATCCATGGAATTAATGGCAAAATGCAAAAAAAGTTATTCATAAAATTTCAAATTTCTTTTTGCAACTAACTTTAAGACATTACCACTTAATGAGTTTAAGTGTAGCATCAGAGAAGAATGTCTACAAATACCTGGAAAGTCTATTACGGGAACATTCCTTTCTTCCAACTTTAGATCTGTGTGAGGCCATATTTCCTAAATATAGTTCACCCAGAAAAACATATTGAAGGAGATTGAAAGCAGAAGCTGATATGAGAACTCAGCTGTCTTCTATTAAGCCAGACACTAAAAAGATTTGCAGAAAGGTAAAACAATGCCACTCTTCTAACTGAATCCTCTGTCTTTTAAAAAGTATAGTTATTCTTAAATATATTATTTAACATGTGATGGGTATATTGTTACTTTAAATGAATTAGTTACTACTTTTAAAATGTACCAGATTTCATTTCTTAGACAGTACATATTGATTGAGGAAGGCCATTAAAAACAAAAGTTCTTTGGAGTCTCCAATCATTTTTGAGAATGTAAAGAGTACTGACATCAGAACACTGAGAGCCTCTGTGTGTTCCCTAGGTTCCTGGAGCTGCCACAGCAAAACACCACAAATGGGATGGCTTGAACTGAACGCATTTATTCTCTCTTGGTTCTGGAGGCTACAAGTCCAAACTCCAGGTTGGTAGTATTGTGTTCTCCGTGAAGACTCTGGAAGAATCTGTTCCTTGTCTTTCTCTTAGCCTTTGGTATTGCCAGCAATCCTTGGCATTCCTTGGCTTCTTACTGTTTAACTCCACACTCTGGTGTCTTCTCTCTGTGTATCTGTATCCTCTCATGATCTTCTCTATGTGTGTGGTTTTCTTTTTTGCTTCTTATAAGGACCCTAATCATGTTGTTGAATATTGGCCCACCCTACTCCAGTATAGTTGTATCTTAACTTACATCTTAATTATATCACAAAGACTATTTCCAGTAAGGTCTCATTCACGGATGCCAGGAATTAGGTCTTCAGGTATCTTTTATGCATGCATGCTGAGTCCCTTCAGTAAAGTTCCACACTTTGACACTCCACCCCTTGTAGGACTCTAGCCTACCAGGCTCCTCTCTCCATGGGATTCTCCAGGAAAGAACCCTGCTGGGCCCTCCATCAGGGGGTCTTCCCCACCCAGGGATCGAGCCCGCATCTCTTTACATCTACCTGCATTGACAGGCAGGTTCTTTACTACTAGAGCTATCAGGGACAGAGGGACACAATTCAATACACAATAGCCTATTTTATAGAAAACTGAAGTGGCAAGAACTTCCCCCAGATGTTCAAGCTGTTTTTAGAAAAGGCAGAGGAACCAGAGATCAAATTGCCAACATGCCCTGCATCATTGAAAAAGCAAGAGAGTTCCAGAAAAACATCTATTTCTGTTTTATTGACTATGCCAAAGCCTTTGACTGTATGGATAACAATAAACTGTGGAAAAATCTTCAAGAGATAGGAATACCAGACCACCTGACCTGCCTCTTGAGAAACCTATATGCAGGTCAGGAAGCAACAGTTAGAACTGGACATGGAACAACAGACTGGTTCCAAATAGGAAAAGGAGTACGTCAAGGCTGTATATTGTCACCCTGCTTATTTAACTTCTATGCAGAGTACATCATGAGAAACGCTGGGCTGGAAGAA
>SJYX01001586.1:124992-165570 GCA_006410675.1 Oreotragus oreotragus | reverse complement strand
GTGGTTATCCATTTTATGCATACATTCATGCCCAGTCGCTCAGTTATGTCTGACTCTTTGCAACCCATGGACCGTAGCCCACCAGGCTCCTCAGTCCATGGGATTCTCCAGGAAAGAATGCTGAAGTGAGTTGCCACTTCTTATTCCAAGGGATCTTCCCAACCCAAGGATAGAATCTGTGTCTCTTGTGTCTCCTGAATTGGTAGGAGGATTCTTTACCAACTGAGGCACTTGGGAAGCCAATTTCACGTATAGTAGTGTGTTTATGTTATTTAGGAGTTTGGGATTAACATATACACACTACTATACATAAAACTTCATCAAGATAATCAACAAGGACCTATTGTATAGCACAGGAAACTCTACTCATATGACAGGTTATGACAAGGTACTCTGACAGATTCCATAACCTATAAGGAATCTGAAAATGTACGTATTAATACATATGTATATATATATAACTGAATCACTTTGCTGTACACCTGAAACTAACAACTTTGTAAATCAACTGTATTCCAATATAAAACAAAACAAAAAAAAAATTTAAAAAAGAAGACTCAAGAAGAGAAAGGTGATATGTATAGATGTGGAGGAAAGTGAAGTGACAGGATCAGCTGATACAGATGAGTCCTGAGAGCCCAGAGGAACTGGGCACCAGGTAGGCCCTTGACAGAGGCCTAAAATGAGATGCTAAGGAATGTAGGCACAACTCTGTGACACACTCATGACTGTCATACTTAATCCAAGTATAAGGCCAACCAGGAATAAAGTGACAAGGAAATGTCAGAGAAGATCCCGAAATTCATCCTATCCCACAAGATTGAAACCAAAAATAAGCCTCCATCCAAAGTCCTTTTGTCTGTAAATCCATTTAAAATCTTTAAAGGTATCAAGCCCAGTGATAAGCCCATCACAATAATTCACATGAGAGATGAGGCAAATATATTCCAGCTTATATATTAAAATGGTTTATAATGCTATTTATGAAAATAACATTTGTGACAAAATGCAATTTTTAGTGTTTTATTTTTTATTTTTCTCATTAGAAAGAAATTAATTTTTAAATTTTAATTTAATTAATTTAAATTTAATTTTTTTTTCTCCTTAAAGAGGTGACAATTAAAAAAGATCGAGAGACTATAGTTCTCTATCTAAAAAGGGTATCAGATTTACTGCCGAAGCGAGCACATGATTCAGTTTTGTTAATGATGTTTCTCTTACATATTTAGTCGTGAAGATTGTCTTTAGTATNGTTTTTTTTTATTTTTCTCATTAGAAAGAAATTAATTTTTAAATTTTAATTTAATTAATTTAAATTTAATTTTTTTTTCTCCTTAAAGAGGTGACAATTAAAAAAGATCGAGACTATAGTTCTCTATCTAAAAAGGGTATCAGATTTACTGCCGAAGCGAGCACATGATTCAGTTTTGTTAATGATGTTTCTCTTACATATTTAGTCGTGAAGATTGTCTTTAGTATCTCAAGTTCCCAGTTTTAACATTGTTTCCCCTTTCTGTTCTGTCCTTGGTCCCAGGTTTTGGTACACAATTTTTTTGTACTGAAGAAAATATTTGCCATATGAGTTGTATATACCTTAGAAAAATGTTAAGGCAAGATCTGTCTTTTACAGACATATTTGCATTTTAAGGGTTTTATCATACTATGGAATCAAAGGTATTGATCCATCACACGCATTCACCCCTACTTGGTACAGAGAGATCTTTGTACAAAGGAGCAGGCATTATTTCACATGTGCCTTTTCTATAAATATTTAAACTAGATTATGCGAAATATCTAAGCCCAGGTTCTAAAGAGCACTGTGGCCAACAGGGAGTGGCCACACTAGCAGTAAATAAAACTCATCAAGTTTTTGCTATGTCCCAGGCATGTTCACATAACTATGTATGACCAACTCCATTAATCTTCAAAACAATTCTATGAAGCAGTTACTGTTTTATAGATGAGAAAACTGAAGTGAGAGAAGTTATCTGACATGCCAGGTCACAAGCACAGCACATGCCAGAGCCAAGGTTTAAACCCTGCTGGTTCGATACCAGGGCTAGTGCCCTGAAGCACTCTATGATAGGAAGCTGGCTCAAAAGGACTCTGAGCCTGGCAGATCTGCACTCAAATCCTGTCTCTACCATCTCCCACCTGGTGACCATGAACTAATTACCCAGCTTCTCTGAATCTCGGTTTGCTGTTTGCTTGTCTCACAGGATTATTATTATTGTAAATGAGCCCATACCTGGCTGAATGTACCCGAACGCACAAAATAAACAGGATCAATACTGTCAAAATGTCAGTTCTTCCTGACTTGACCAATAGATTCCACAGATCTATAGGTTCAGTCAAAATCCCAACAAGTTATTTTTTGGATATCAACAAGTTGGTTGTAAAATTTGTATGGAAAGGGAAAAGACCTGAAATGCGAAACACAATACTGAAAGAGAAGAGGAAAGTTGGAGGACTGGTGTTACCCAACTTCAAGACTTATTATAAAGCTACAGTATTCTAGACAGTGTGGTATCATCAAAAGAATAGACACATAGATCAGAGAGCAGAAGTGAGAGCCCAGAAATAGACCCACATAAATAGCGTCAACTGATTCTTGACTAAAGAGCAAAGGCAATAAAATGGAAAAAAGTCTTTTCAACACATGGTGCTGGAACAACGGGGCTTCCAAATGCAAAAAAAAAATAATAATAATTAATCTAGATAGAAACTTCACACCCTTCACAAAATTAATTCAAAATGGACCACAAACTCAAATGTAACACAAAACTACAAAACTCCTAGAAAATAACACAGGAGGAAATCTAGATTACTTTGTATAAGATGATGATATTTTGAAATACACAAAACTCATGATCCATGAAAGAAAAAATTGATAAACTTGATTTAATTAAAACTAAGAATTTTTGCTTTGCAAAAACCAATGTCAAGATAATGAGAAAATAAGCTGGGGAAAATGATTGTAAAAAAAGAACAGCTGATAAAGGACTGTTACCCAAAATATACAAAGAATTTTAAACTCAACCAAACAATGAATGATGTGATTTTTCTAAAAGGGTAAAATAAATAAATAGAAATGGGCAAAAGACTTGAACAGTTCAGTTCATTTCAGCTCAGTCGCTCAGTTGTGTCTGACTCTTTGCGACCCCATGAATCTCAGCACGCCAGGCCTCCCTGTCCATCACCCACTCCTGGAGTCCACCCAAACTCATGTCCATTGAGTTGGTGATGCCATCCAACCATCTCATCCTCTATTGTCCCCTTCTCCTCCAGCCCTCAATCTTTCCCAGCACCAGGGTCTTTTCAAATGAGTCAGCTCTTCGCATCAGGTGGCCAAAGTATTGGAATTTCAGCTTCAACATCAGTCCTACCAGTGAACACCCAGGACTGATCTCCTTTAGGATGGACTGGTTGGATCTCCTTGAAGTCCGAGGGACTCTCAAGAGTCTTCTCCAACATCACAGTTCAAAAGCATCAATTCTTCAGTGCTCAGCTTTCTTTATATTCCAACTCTCACATCTATACATGCATAGCCTTGACTAGATGGCCCTTGTTGGCAAAGTAATGTCTCTGCTTTTTAATATGCTGTCTAGGTTGGTCATAACTTTCCTTCCAAGGAGTAAACATCTTTTAATTTCATGGCTGCAGTCACCATCTGCAGTGATTTTGGAGCCCAAAAAAATAGCCTGACACTGTTTCCACTGTTTCCCCATCTATTTCCCAGGAAGTGATGGGACTGGATGCCATGATCTTCGTTTTCTGAATGTTGAGCTTTAAGCCAACTTTTTCGCTCTCCTCCTTCACTTTCATCAAGAGGCTTTTTAGCTCCTCCTCACTTTCTGCCNGTCTGAGTGAACTCCGGGAGTTGGTGATGGACAGGGAGGCCTGGTGTGCTGGGATTCATGGGGTCACAAAAAATCCGACACAACTGAGCGACAGAACTGAACTGAATCTTTTTTCAAGTTATACTGACACATATTATAAAATTCACCCATTTCAAGTGTTTTTGTAAAAAATCCAATGAGTTTTTGTAAACTTACATATTTGGACTCGATGGATGTCTGAGTGAACTCCGGGAGATGGTGATGAACACGGAGGCCTGGCATGCTGCGATTCATGGGGTCGCAAAGAGTTGGACACGACTGAGCGACTGAACTGAACTGAACATATCTGTGTAACCATTACCAAAGTCCACTTTTAGAACACTTTTGTCACCCCCAAAATGCCCTAATGTGCTTTTGCAGACAATCTCCATTCCCACCCCTCATCTACCACTAATCTGTTTCCTGTCTCTATAGTTCTGCCTTATAAATACAAATTTCATATAATAGAGTAATGCAAATATGTACTCTTATATATCTGACTTTGTTCACATAAACATTTTTTGTGTTTCATCTATTTTGTCATATGTATGAGCACTTTTTTTTTTTATTACTGGGTAGTATTCCATTGTATAATGTACTATATTTTGTTTATCCACTCACTAGCTGATGGACATTTCAACTGTTTCCAACTTTTGCTGACTATGAATTAATGCCATGACCATGCACGTTCAAGTCTTCCTGTGGACTCCCGGAGAATAAGAGATCTTCCTCTTACAGAACAGTTGCCTTACACTTGTTACACTTTACCATTAACATCCAAGTTATTTTTCACATTTGTAAAATGGTCAAGAATATGAAGCACATAACAATACTTAATAAATATTAAATTCCTACTGATATTTAAAATGTTTGTTAAAAGAATAAAAGAAACATGTTTCTCAGCTATTTCTGATAATATGGGTCTTAAAATGTTAAAAAAAAAACACATAATTTTGTCTCCAATGAGTATATTTGTTACAAATAAACTGACAATGAAAATAAAGCTATTAAACATCCCTAGAGCCATTTCATACAAAGCAATCAATTAAGCCTCAGTTTTTCTAAAAGTCTTCCCAAAATTATGTCAACATTTGGTTTAAACATTACCTTCAATTCAGGTCTACATAATCATGCTCAAAGTATTCAGTCATTTATTTACTTAGTATTTATTGAGTACCTACACTGGAAATATAAGTACTCTAAAATTTCAGTCCCTTCTCTCCTGTAGCTCACATTCTATCATCTATTTTTTTTGTTAAAAGTAAATAAATAAGGCAGGATTTATTAAGAAAATTGTACCTATACACCATACCTGGGGCACTATATTCTTACAATGTTCGATAACCACCATGTAACTCTTTTAAACCACACGCATATGTATACTGGAAATATAAGTACTCTAAAATTTCAGTCCCTTCTCTCCTGTAGCTCACATTCTATCATCTATTTTTTTTGTTAAAAGTAAATAAATAAGGCAGGATTTATTAAGAAAATTGTACCTATACACCATACCTGGGGCACTATATTCTTACAATGTTCGATAACCACCATGTAACTCTTTTAAACCACACGCATATGTATGGCTGTCCTTTTGCTGTTTACCTGGAATTATCACATTGTTAACAGGCCATATTTCAATCAGTTCAGTTCAGTTCAGTCGCTTAGTCGTGTCCGACTCTCTGCGACCCCATGAATCGCAGCACGCCAGGCCGTCCTGTTCATCACCATCTCCCGGAGTTCACTCAGACTCACGTCCATCGAGTCCGTGATGCCATCCAGCCNCTGTAGACAGCCCCTTGCTATGCTGTGCTGTGCTAAGTTGCTTCAGTTGTGTTCAACTCTTTGTGACCCCATGGAACATAGCCCACTGGGCTCCTCTGGCCGTGGGATTCTCCAGGCCAGAACACTGGAGTTGGCTGCCATGCCCGCTTCCAGGGGATCTTCCCAATCCAGGAATTGAAACTGTCTCTTATATCTCCTCATTGGTAGGCAGGCTCTTTACTACTAGTACCCCCCGGGAAGCCCTAGATGGTTCCTTCAGTTCAGTTCAGTCGCTCAGTCATGTCTGACTCTTTGCGACCCCATTAATCACAGCACACCAGGCCTCCCTGTTCATCACCATCTCCCGGAGTTTCACTCAGACTCATGTCCATCGAGTCCGTGATGCCATCCAGCCATCTCATCCTCGGTCGTCCCCTTCTCCTCCTGCCCCCAATCCCTCCCAGCATCAGAGTCTTTTCCAGTGAATCAACTCTTCTCATGAGGTGGCCAAAGTACTGGAGTTTCAGCTTCAGCATCATTCCTTCCAAAGAACACCCAGGACTGATCTCCCTTAGGATGGACTGGTTGGATCTCCTTGCAGTCCAAGGGACTCTCAAGAGTCTTCTCTAACACCACAGTTCAAAAGCATCCATTCTTCGGCGCTCAGCCTTCTTCACAGTCCAACTCTCACATCCATACATGACTACTGGAAAAAACATAGCCTTGTCCCTTAGGTTGTTCTAAATCTTGGCTATTGCCAATAATGGTGCAATGAGCCTGGATACATCTTTGAGGCAGTGATTTTATTTCGTTTGTATATACCCCTCCCCAGAAGAGGGATTATGGTATTACATGGTAATTATATTTAAAAATTTTGAGGAACCTAAAAACTGTTTCCCTTAATGATTGTATCAATTTACATTTCCACCAACAATGTACAAGGATTTCCTTTTCTTTACATTCTTGTCACCAGTTGTTATCTTTTGGCATTTTGATAATAGCCATCTTAATAAGTATAAGATGATATCTAAACTTTGGTTTTGATTTCCATAATGATTAGTGATGTTGAACATCTTTTCAGATATTTGGCTATTTATATATCTTCTCTAGAAAAGTGTCTATTCAGATCCTTTGCCCATTTATTAAACCCAGGTTACTTATTTATTTATTTTTGCTACTAAGTAAAACATGATGTATTAGGTAATAAGAGGTGAGGTAAATAGACCTTTAGTGTGAGGTTTTATATTAATGTGTCTAGGAGTTGGGCTTATTTAACCTTGGTTGTAGCTATAGGTGTCAAAGGTTTTAATTTCCTCTAGTATCCTTGTTTTATGTCTTACTTGTTATCTTTGAGTTTTTGTAAAATCTCCTTCTTGAATAGAGTATGAGTCTTGCTGATGTTTCAGCTGTGACCCGCTGTTATGCTGCAGCCTTATGGATGGGTGTTAAGGTGTAGGAGGAGGGACGAGTTCTATAGTCCTATGATTAAGTCTTAGTCTTTAGTGAGCCAGTGTCCCTGAGCTATGACCGTCACAAATGTGTATCACATCTCCCCACTCCCTTTAGATGAGGCAGGAAGGCTAGAGGGGGCTGGAATTGGGTAAGTTGCCTTTCCCCCTTCAGCTAAAGTTCTTTGAAAGTCTTTTTCCTCAGTGAATAGGTCTCTGTTAAGGTGAATGCTCTGGGCATTATTCCAAAATTGTTACCTTCTCTCCCCATTGCCAGAAACATGGGGCTTTTGTCTTTACTCCTCAGCAAGACAACTTTGTGGGGTTCCTGGAGGTAAAACCCATGAAAGTGCAAGGTTCCTTCTGACTGAGGCTCTGAAGAGTTTCTCACTGACACTATTTTACGTTCCATATCCATAAATTTATCAAAATTACTGTTTAAGTGTTCCTAAAGTTTATGGCTTTAGCAACTTTACCTCTAAGGAAGTTGATCTTGGCTGTGATTCTCTGCATTCAGCTTTCTGTCCAGCTTTCAATGTAGTTAGTCCTTTGATCTTAATTCTCTAATGAGTCTCAGAAAAGTCATTGATTTTCAGTTTTCCAGCTCTTTTGTTGTTATAGGGATGGGATTTCCAACTTTACATGTTGGAGATGCAACTCTAACTCTAGTCTCTAACCGTTCTTTTAATGAGTTGGGAAACTTATAACCTTTTTATGTTTTAAAAAGTCTTTTCCTCCCTCATTTTGAATGATAATTTATCTGGGTATCAAACTCAAGTTCACCAATTATTCTCCTTTAGCACTTACCTAAATTATCTGTCTTTTGTTTTTCTGGCAGTTTTAAGGATTTTATGTTTCTTTCTGATATTTTATAGGCTTTCTATATATGTCGTTTAGGTGTAGAGTGATCTTCATTTAATATATTTTTGATGTAATTAATTCTATTCCCTTAATTCTGAAAAATTCTCAGTTCTGATATTCTGAAGTTCCATTAGGCTAATATTAGCTTCTCAATCTATCCTTCATGTCTCTAAAGTGCTCTTTTACACTTTGAATCTATTTGTTCTATGTTCTTGAGAAATTCTTAAATATTATCTTCCATTAATTCTCTCTATGAGTGTACCCATTTTAGAGTTTATCCCACTGTGCTGCTTCTGTCTGTGAGAAAGATGTTCTATGGAGAAAAAAATCTTCTCCTATATCTGTCCTGTGAAGACACCCATTCAAGTCTGCCTGCAAAAATCTTTTGAGATATTTGAAGACAGAAAAGACAGCTTTACTTTCTTTCTTTAGGTTAAACCAAAATTAAAAGTCATTATATTTAAGTAGATTATAATGAATGCTACCATTCATAGCGTAGTAACCTCTTGCAATATAGTAACATAAAGTTTGGAAAGCAGATACATATCTAAATTTTAGTCAATAATTCTAGAAGATTTCATTAGGTGTTGGGCATAGAGTAGGATTCTTATGTAAGCAGAGAGCAGAGAACGAATTTTCCAGTTGATTGCCTTCTTGCTTATTGAGATTTCCTTGTTTAAAGTAAGCCACAGATGTAAAAACTTTAACTGAGAGGTGACTACTGGCATCCTACAAAGAGATTTCATATAAGTAGCTTGGAAATTCCCCTTGGGTATGTAAATCAATTGCCATGTGACATCTGGATTTCATTCATTTATTAAACATTTATTATATGTTCACTTTGTGCTAATCAGTTCAGTTCAGTCACTCAGTTGTGTCTGACTCTTTGTGATCCCATGGACTGCAGCATGGCAGGATTCCCTGTCCATCACCAACGCCCGGAGCTTTCTCAAACTCAAGTCTATCGAGTCGGTGATGCCATCCAACCATCTCATCCTCTGTCATCCCTTTCTCTTCCTGCCTTCAATCTTTCCCAGCATCAGGGTCTTTTCTAAGGAGTCAGTTCTTTGCATCAGCTGGCCAAATTATTAGAGTTTCAGCTTCAACATCAGTCCTTCAATGAACACCCAGGACTGGTCTCCTTTAGAATGGACTGGTTGGATTTCCTTGCAGTCCAGGGGATTCTCAAAGTTTTCTCCAACACCACAGTTCAAAAACATCAATTCTTCGGTGCTCAGCTTTCTTTATAGTCCAACTCTCACATCTATACATGACTCCTGGAAAAACCATAGATTTGATTAGATGGACCTTTGTTGGCAAAGTAACATCTCTGCTTTTTAATATGCTGTCTAGTTTGATCATAGCTTTTCTTCTAAGGAGCAAGTGTCTCTTAATTTCATGGCTGCAGTCACCATCCACAGTGATTTTGGAGCCCAAGAAAATAAAGTCTCTCTGTTTCCACTGTTTCCCGTCTATTTCTCATGAAGTGATTGGACTGGATGCCATGATCTTCGTTTTTAAATGTTGAGCTTTAAGCCAGTTTTTTCACTCTCCTCTTTCACTTTCATCAAGAGGCTTTTTAGCTCCTCATCACTTTCTGCCATAAGGGTGGTGTCATCTGCATATCTGAGGTTATTGATATTTCTCCCGGCAATCTTGATTCCAGCTTGTGCTTCTTCCATCCCAGCGTTTCTCATGATGTACTCTGCATATAAGTTAAATAAGCAGGGTGACAATATACAGACTTGACATAATCCTTTCCCAATTTGGAACCAGTCTGTTGTTCCATGTCCAGTTCTAACTGTTGTTTTTTGACCTACATACAGATTTCTCAGGAGGCAGGTAAGGTGGTCTAGTATTCCCATTGCTTGAAGGATTTTCCAGTTTGTGGTGATCCACACAGTCAAAGGCTTTGGCATAGTCAACAAAGCAGAAATAGATGTTTTTCTGGAACTCTCTTGCTTTTTTGATGATCCAGCAGATGTTGGCAATTTGATCTCTGGTTCCTCTGCCTTTTCTAAATCCAGCTTGAACATCTGGAAGTTCACAGTTCACATACTGTTGAAGCCTGGTTTGGAGAGTTTTGAGCATTACTCTGCTAGTGTGTGAGATGTGTGAAATTGTGTGGTAGTTCAAACAATCTATGGCATTACCTTTCTTGGGGATTGGAATGAAGACTGATCTTTTCCAGTCCTGTGGCCACTGCTGAGTTTTCCAAATTTGGTGGTCTGGTATTCCCATCTCTTTCAGAATTTTCTAGTTTATTGTAATCCACACAGTCAAAGGCTTTGGCATAGAACACCTTGCCAAAGAAGATACGTGCTTAGTCGCTAAGTTATGTCCAACTCTTTGCAACTCTTTGGACTGCAGTCTGCTAGACTCCAGTCCATGGGATTCTCCAGGCAAGAATACTGGAGTTGGTTGCCATACCCTCCTCCAGGGGAAACCAGATATACAGATGGAAAACAAGCATATGAAAAGATGCTTCACATCAAATGTCATTAGGGAAATGCAAACTAAAACATTAATGAGATACCACTATACACCTAATGGAATGGCCAAAATCCAGAACTCTGACAACAGCAAATGCTGACAGGGACATGGAACACGAAAACACTGATTCATTCTTAGTAGGAATGCCAAAATGGTTCAGCCACTTTGGAAAACAGTTTGGCCAAGTAGACTCTTCCTATACAAACTGTCAATCTATGCAAAGGAGTTGAACACTTATGTCCACACAAAGTACACAAGGATATTTATAGTAGCTTTATGCATAAATGCCAAAACTTGAAATCATCCAAGATGTCCATATAGACAAATAAACTGTGTTACATCCAGGCAATAGAGGATTTATACAGTGCTAAAAAGAAATGAACTATCAAGTTATGAAAAATTATGGAGGAAACTTAAATGCCTATTACTGAGTGGAAGAAGCAAGCTGAAAAGGCTACATACTGATGATTATGAATGTATAACCTTCTGGAGAAGGCAAAGCTATGGAGACTTTAAAAGGATCAATGGCTGTGGGGGAGCAGGAGGGAATGAAGGAGGAAGAGGCAGAGTTTTTAGGACACTGAAACTAATCTATGATACCATAAGAGTGGATATGAAACAGGAAAGAAATGGGCAGGGCACAACCTTTAAAAGAATAATATAGCCATACTGCTGCTGCTGCTAAGTCACTTCAGTCATGCCCGACTCTGTGCGACCCCATAGATGGCAGCCCACCAGGCTCCCCNGGAAGAGGCAGAGTTTTTAGGACACTGAAACTAATCTATGATACCATAAGAGTGGATATGAAACAGGAAAGAAATGGGCAGGGCACAACCTTTAAAAGAATAATATAGCCATACTGCTGCTGCTGCTAAGTCACTTCAGTCATGCCCGACTCTGTGCGACCCCATAGATGGCAGCCCACCAGGCTCCCCAGTCCCTGTGATATTCCAGGCAAGAACACCGAAGTGGGTTCTCCAATGCATGAAACTTAAAAGTGAAAGTGAAGTCGCTCAGTCGTGTCCGACTTCGTGACCCCATGGACTGCAGTCTACCAGGCTCCTCTGCCCATGGGATTTTCCAGGCATAAGGTGTAACAAAAACTGGTTAGAAACAACTAGGTCCAAGAAGGTGGAAAACTTGACTTCCAGTAGACCTTGACCCTCATTACACACTCTTTTAACACATTAGCTAAATAACATACTCACAGGCACCCTGACAGTTCTGAGACTAACCATCAAAGATCAAAAAGTGAGCAGTGACCCAATTCCTGGAAATCTCCACTCCTTTCCCAAAATAGTTGGAATAACCCTCACACTCATTAGCCCATGAAATTACCCAGTCTATAAAAAACTGCTGCTGCTGTTGCTGCTGCTGCTACTGCTGCTGCTAAGTGACTTCAGTCATGTCCAACTCTGTGCGACCCCATAGACGGAAGTCCAACAGGCTTCCCCGTCCCCGGGATTCTCCAGGCAAGAATACTGAAGTGGGTTGTCATTTCCTTCTCCAATGCATGAAAGTGAAAAGTGAAAGTGAAGTCGCTTAGTCGTGTCCGACTCTTAGTGACCCCATGGATTGCAGCCGACCAGGCTCCTCCATCCATGGGATTTTACAGGCAAGAGTACTGGAGTGCGGTGCCATTGCCTTCTTCGCTATAAAAACTAACCACACCGCATTTCCAGGGCCTCTCACCTTCTGAGATGGCCCGTACTCTGTGGAGTGTGTTTCTTCTAAGGCCATTCTCACCTTTTGAGACGGATCACATTCTGACTATGGAATGTGTATCTTTCTGTGGAATGTGATTCTCTCTAAATAAATCCACTTGTTATCTATCACTTTGTCTCTCCCTGAATCTTTTCTGCCACAAGACATCAAGAACCTGAGCTTCATTAAGTCCTGAGACCAGTCCTTCATTATGTGATCTCAATTAAAAGATGAAGGTTCAAGTCCCAAACGGGTTCTGGCCATGTTCAAGTCCTGGCAAGTCTTAATCTGGGTTCAAGTTTCAATCTAAAGTTTTGGCTGGATTTGAGTATCAAGACATGGGTTCCCAATCTGGGGTGTGTGATTTCAGATATATCATTGTACATTTGCCAAACTCACAGGATGTATAACACCATGAGTAAACCCCAATGTACATTATGGACTCTGAGTGATAACGATGAGTCAATGGATGTCCTCAACTGCAACAAAAGTACTGATCTGGTGGGAGATGTTTACAGTGAGGGAGGTGGAGGGGGGATGTAGAGGAAATTTCTGTACCTTCTGCTCAAATTTGCTGTGAAATTGTTCTAAAAAATAAAGTCTATTTAAAAGGGAAAATTTCAGGATAAGCTTGGAGACGGAAACCAGAAAACTGGAGGAAGAAGAGTCTTCTGGGTTAACAATCTTCTGAACCCAAAGGTCCAGGTCAGCAGACAAGGGGCAAATAAAAGCTGAATAAAAAGCAGAAACATCACTTTGCCAACAAAGGTTTATATAGTCAAAGCTGAGAGTTGGACCATAAAGACGGCTGAGCACCGAAGAATTGATGTTTTCAAACTGTGGTGCTGGAGAAGACTCTTGAGAGTCTCTTGGACTGCAAGGAGATCAAACTAGTCAATTCTAAAGGAAACCAACCCTGAATATTCATTAGAAGGACTGATGCTGAAGGTGAAGCTCCAATACTTTGGCCACATGATGCAAAGAGCTGACTCACTGGAAAAGACCCTGATACCAGGAAAGATTGAGGGAAGGAGGAGAAGGGGTCAATAGTATAGGATGAGATGGTCGGATGGCATCGTTAGTTCAATGGACATGAGTTTAAGCAAACTCGAGGAGATAGTGAATGACAGGGAAGTCCGTGGGGTCGCAAAGGGTCGGACACGACTGAGTGACTGAACTGAACTGAACTGACCCCAACAAGGGCAGAAAAGAGAGGTGACTCTGTCTGGACTGACCGGATCTGCTGATGACTGGAGCCTGCTGAGACTACTCCTTCCTAGCCTGGGTCCCTAGGGCAGGGTCTCCACACTTTCGCCTCCTGAATATATGAGAAGGTGTAAAAAGTGTACTAGTTAAACGCCTGCTGAATTCCTATAACTATATCAGAAACTATATATCACTTCAACATAGACAAACGGCTACAAACCACTGAGGGGGGTACAGGGAGGAATGTTCTAAAACAGCCCGGAACCAGGAAGCTCTGCTTCCTAGAATCAAATACAGGCCAAAAGGCAGTCTCACCTGGTAGCCTCAAGCATATCACATGACTCAGGGGTGCTGCCAAAAACCCAGATTAAAAAAAAAATTAAACAGGAGGATAGTGAGGAAGAGAAACCAGAATTTCTCCCTAGGACCACACTAAAGGCATTTATTAGCCTAACCCACCCTATAACACCTTAGAAACAAAAAGTCCCCATCCAAATGCAAACAGACTTCTTTCCTTGCTGTGACTGCATTTCATAACTCTTGCCCTTCCTAACATGGAGCCACTCCAATCGATGAGGTCATTTGTTTTCCTGAGAACTCAGTTACGGAGCTTGCCAATCATTCAAATTGCAAGCTTTGGCCAGGAAAGCTCTGTGAAGAAAGCAAAGCATTAAGTCCTTACTGTTCTTTCTTAGGTCAGTTAGAGCATTGGAATCCCACACGACTGTCTTTTCAAAAAACAAAAAACTGTGCTTACAAAGATAACAAGTTCCAAATGTTGTCTTTTCTTAAAGGTATATTTGTTTCAAATCATATGTTTCTAATCTATAACAAAACAGCCTGAATTATAATTATTCCACTCCACACACCATTCAAAAGCCAAGAGATAACATGGAGAAATGATTAATGTGTTATCAATGATATATAGAGTCAATCGGTTGATTCAAGACATAAACAGTCACACAGAAAGAGAAGAAATGGTGAACAACAGATCCAATTTGCACTATGCCTGCTCCTAGAACAGACCACTTTCAGGCCCTCCAGATGAGAAGCAAAAGGATCCTGCTTTGTGGAAAGATTCTAGTGTTAGCCATTTATACTTCAGTTTGGATTTTAAATACTTGACCCCTATACTCTCTCTGCATTTGAAATCTGAGCTATAATTCAGAAATAAAAGGCCTTATCTTTTTATTAAGGGGATTTGAACTTATCAAACATGAAATAGATGTGAAAGAAGGAGAGACTGGGGAATGAACAATACACTTAAAAAGAAAGAATTTACCAAGAGTATTTTACATTGCATACTGTTTATAAATGCTAGCATGAGTGGAGAAGGCAATGGNGGAGGAAGAAGAGTCTTCTGGGTTAACAATCTTCTGAACCCAAAGGTCCAGGTCAGCAGACAAGGGGCAAATAAAAGCTGAATAAAAAGCAGAAACATCACTTTGCCAACAAAGGTTTATATAGTCAAAGCTGAGAGTTGGACCATAAAGACGGCTGAGCACCGAAGAATTGATGTTTTCAAACTGTGGTGCTGGAGAAGACTCTTGAGAGTCTCTTGGACTGCAAGGAGATCAAACTAGTCAATTCTAAAGGAAACCAACCCTGAATATTCATTAGAAGGACTGATGCTGAAGGTGAAGCTCCAATACTTTGGCCACATGATGCAAAGAGCTGACTCACTGGAAAAGACCCTGATACCAGGAAAGATTGAGGGAAGGAGGAGAAGGGGTCAATAGTATAGGATGAGATGGTCGGATGGCATCGTTAGTTCAATGGACATGAGTTTAAGCAAACTCGAGGAGATAGTGAATGACAGGGAAGTCCGTGGGGTCGCAAAGGGTCGGACACGACTGAGTGACTGAACTGAACTGAACTGACCCCAACAAGGGCAGAAAAGAGAGGTGACTCTGTCTGGACTGACCGGATCTGCTGATGACTGGAGCCTGCTGAGACTACTCCTTCCTAGCCTGGTTCCCTAGGGCAGGGTCTCCACACTTTCGCCTCCTGAATATATGAGAAGGTGTAAAAAGTGTACTAGTTAAACGCCTGCTGAATTCCTATAACTATATCAGAAACTATATATCACTTCAACATAGACAAACGGCTACAAACCACTGAGGGGGGTACAGGGAGGAATGTTCTAAAACAGCCCGGAACCAGGAAGCTCTGCTTCCTAGAATCAAATACAGGCCAAAAGGCAGTCTCACCTGGTAGCCTCAAGCATATCACATGACTCAGGGGTGCTGCCAAAAACCCAGATTAAAAAAAAAATTAAACAGGAGGATAGTGAGGAAGAGAAACCAGAATTTCTCCCTAGGACCACACTAAAGGCATTTATTAGCCTAACCCACCCTATAACACCTTAGAAACAAAAAGTCCCCATCCAAATGCAAACAGACTTCTTTCCTTGCTGTGACTGCATTTCATAACTCTTGCCCTTCCTAACATGGAGCCACTCCAATCGATGAGGTCATTTGTTTTCCTGAGAACTCAGTTACGGAGCTTGCCAATCATTCAAATTGCAAGCTTTGGCCAGGAAAGCTCTGTGAAGAAAGCAAAGCATTAAGTCCTTACTGTTCTTTCTTAGGTCAGTTAGAGCATTGGAATCCCACACGACTGTCTTTTCAAAAAACAAAAAACTGTGCTTACAAAGATAACAAGTTCCAAATGTTGTCTTTTCTTAAAGGTATATTTGTTTCAAATCATATGTTTCTAATCTATAACAAAACAGCCTGAATTATAATTATTCCACTCCACACACCATTCAAAAGCCAAGAGATAACATGGAGAAATGATTAATGTGTTATCAATGATATATAGAGTCAATCGGTTGATTCAAGACATAAACAGTCACACAGAAAGAGAAGAAATGGTGAACAACAGATCCAATTTGCACTATGCCTGCTCCTAGAACAGACCACTTTCAGGCCCTCCAGATGAGAAGCAAAAGGATCCTGCTTTGTGGAAAGATTCTAGTGTTAGCCATTTATACTTCAGTTTGGATTTTAAATACTTGACCCCTATACTCTCTCTGCATTTGAAATCTGAGCTATAATTCAGAAATAAAAGGCCTTATCTTTTTATTAAGGGGATTTGAACTTATCAAACATGAAATAGATGTGAAAGAAGGAGAGACTGGGGAATGAACAATACACTTAAAAAGAAAGAATTTACCAAGAGTATTTTACATTGCATACTGTTTATAAATGCTAGCATGAGTGGAGAAGGCAATGGCAACCCATTCCAGTACTCTTGCCTGGAAAATCCCATGGACGGAGAAGCTTGGTGGGCTGCAGTCCATGGGGTTGCTAAGAGTCAGACACGACTGAGCGACTTCACTTTCACTTTTCACTTTCATGCATTGGAGAAGGAAATGGTAACCCACTCCAGTAGTCTTGCCTGGAGAATCCCAGGGACAGAGGAGCCTAATGGGCTGCCATCTATGGGGTCGCACAGAGTCGGACACAACTGAAGCGACTTAGCAGCATCAGCAGCAGCAGCATGAATGGCTCTTTTCTATTGTAGGATTTCTTTCTTCTGTCAAATCACATAAAGCATCAGGTTCTAAAAAAGGGGGTGTGCTTATTTGCTTTGCTTTTGGTAAGTACTGACCAATTATCAGTGCATATTTTTAAATGGATCCAGTTTCACCACTGAGGTTTATTGCATTTCACTAATAACTGAAGATAAATTTACAGACACACATAAGCTTCTAGGCTTAATGAAGTGCTGTAAATAATCTTATAAATGCCGTACAGTTCATTGAAATTCATATTTTAGAGAAGATCTTAAAGAAAAAAGTCTCAAAAATGTTGTCCAGATGGGACTCTTGAAATCTTGGAGACCTCTTTCTCCAGGGCTGACAATTTCTCTCAAACACGAACCCTCTGTTTTTCTTGTTCAGTCACTCAGTCATGTCTGACTCTTTGCAACCCCATGGACTACAACACGCCAGGCTTCCCTGTCCTTCACATCTCGCGGAGCTTGCTCAAATTTATGTCCATTGAGTCAGTGATACCACCTAACCATCTCATCCTCTGTCATCCCCTTCTCCTCCTGCCTTCAATCTTTTCCAGCATCAGGGTCTTTTCTAATGAGCCGGCTCTTAGCATCAAGTGGCCAAAGTATTGGAGCTTCAGCTTCAGCATCAGTGCTTCCAGTGAATATTCAGGGTTGATTTCCTTTAGGATTGATTGGTTTGATCTCCTAGCTATCCAAGGGACTCTCAAGAGTCTTCTCCAAGACCCCAGTTCAAAAGCGTCAATTCTTCAGAGCTCAACCTTCTTTATGGTCCAACTCTCACATCCATACATGACTACAGGAAATACCATAGCTTTGACTATATGGACCTTTGTCAGCAAAGTGATGTGTCTGCTTTTCAATATACAGTCTAAGTTTGTCATAGCTTTTCTTCCAAGGAGCAAGCATCTTTTAATTTCATGGCTGCAATCACAGTCTGCTGTGCTTTTGTGTGTGTGTGTATGCTCAGTTGCTTCAACCCAAGAAAATAAAGTCTGTCATTCTTTCCATTCCCCCTCCCCCCATTCTATTTGCCATGAAATGATGGAACTGGATACCATGATCTTAGTTTTTTTGAATGTTGAGTTTTAAGCCAGCTTTTTCACTCTCCTCTTTCACCTTCATCAAGAGGCTCTTCAGTTCCTGTTTGCTTTCTGCCATTAGGGTGTTACCATCTGCATATCTGAGGTTATTGAAATTTCTCCCAGCAATCTTGATTCCAGCTTGTGATTCATCCCAAATTAAACCACACTGACCATGCTGGAATCATTTCAGATTTGCTTCCCCAAAAAGTATTCCTTTTCTCCAAAGAAAGGAAACAGAAATAGTCAAATATATGTATATTTGACTATTTACATGTATATAAAGGTGGGGGAGGGGCTTGATCAAGATCAATGAGCAATATCACCTAGAATGGAACTAAAAGATGATATGAGAATGTTCTCTTTTGATTTAACTCAAACAGGCCTGAAATTCATTCTGAACTGTGAATGGGTCTGGCATTTTCTTCTTTACAAGTGAGCTTCTGACTGGTAACCTCACACAGGAAGCCTACAGCTTTCTCTCTTTTTCATTCTGTTAACGAAAGCCAACACCACAGTCGTGAAAGGGGAAATCCATGCTGAATTGAAAAACCTTTTTAGGTTTTCTCCATTTTCTTTCAAGATGCTTACAAATCTTAGTGTATTTCAGATTGACCTCAAAACATATCATATCTCACAGAGTTTTGCAGAGGAAATGAGATTGATAAATGAATATTCCTTAATAGGAAACCCAAATCCTCCATGAGAAGAGAAACCTGACTCTTGCCCCTCATAAATATAAGAACCACAGTCTGATGCTAAGCATCAGGTTTCCTAGAACACTGTGCATAATGAATTAGTCTATTCTCTGGGAAACAAAGGGAAATAATCTGTAGATATATGTTCCAGAAGAAAATGAAACCATTAATTACAGTGAGATATCCTGACAGTAGATGACTAAATTAAATACAAAAATTGTTCCAATAACTGCATGAAATAATTTTCGGCACTACAACTCAAAATAATTTTCTGAATTGAGTACAATTTTTCTGCTATAGATTATACCTATGAACAAATACAATTGTAAGGCTAAATGTCTTGTGGCTAGCCACATTGGGTTAAATGTTATTTAGTAGACATTCTGCCCTTCAACAACAGATTTAAATGTGCCCTAATTATCTGCCTGTTTGTTTTAGTTTACATGGAATTCAATCCTGTGTAGGTAAAAAAGTTTCCTAAAATGGTAAAAAGGCAGCTTTCTTAAGTGGGTACATATTTTCTTTTAAAGACACATGTAAATTTTATTTTGCTTTTTCTTACAGCTCAGAAGTAAATATAAACTTATTATAATTATCATAAAATTTAAATTACTGAAGCCCTGTTCAATAAATTGCCATTTTCATAAAGATTACATATAAGGGTAACTACCAAAACTGAAATAAAAGTAACAACTAACTTTTTTCTGAACTTATATGTCAGCTACTATGCTTATGCTGATCTCATGTAACCATTAAAACAACCTTTTAAACAGTATGGAACTTCTTCTCAAAAAACTAAAAATATAATTACCATATGACCCAGCAATTCTACTCCTAGGCATATATATTAAAAAAAAGTATTAATTCAAAAAGATACATACATCCCAAAGTTCATAGCAACATTATTTATAATTGCCACAACATGGAAGCAAATGAACAGATAAAGAAGCTGTTTTATATATATTCATATGTGGGTTTGATCCCTGGGTCAGGAAGATCCCCTGGAGGAGGACATGACAACCCACTCTAGTATTCTTGCCTGGAAATCCCATGGACAGAGGAGCATGGCAGAATGCAGTCCATAGGGTCTCACAGAATCTGACCCAACTGAAGCAACTTAGCATGCATGCAAGCATATTTATATATATAATATATGCATATATTATATATATAATGGAATACTACTCAGCCATAAAAAAGAATGAAATAATGCCATTTGCAGCAACATGGATGGATTTGGAGGGTATTATGCTTAGTGAAATAAGTTAGATAGAGAAAGACAAATACTGTATGTTATCACTAATATTTTAAATCTGAAAAATACAACAAACTAGTGCATATAACAGAAAAGAAGCAGACTCACAGATATAGAGACTAAGCTAATGGTTACCAGTGGGGACAGGAAAGGAAGAAGGGGCAATAAAGTGTGGGGGAGTAGGAGGTATAAATTATCAGGTATAACATAAGCTACAAGGATATATTGTACAACATGGGGAATATAGCCAATAGTGTATAATAACTATCCATGGAGGATAACCTTTAAAAACTATAAACCACTATATTGTATATCTGTTACTTATATGATATTGCACATCAACTACACTTTAATTAAAAAAAAAAACTTTTCAAGAAGGTATTCTACTGCTCCATTTTTATTTTTTTCCAAATGTTAAACTTTTTATTTTGTACTGGTGTATAGCCGATTAACAATGCTTTGGTAGTTTCAGGTAAAAAGCAAAGGGATTCAGCCTTACATGTACATGTATCCATTCTCCCCTAAACCCATCTTCCCATCCAGGCTTTACTGCCCCATTTTTTAATAAGTGAAAATGAGTAGTTTGGGAGCTTAAGCATTATGTTATCCTGTCTGCCCTCCAATCAAGAAATGCAAACTTGTATTATCTTGAATTCACTTTAAAACACAGTTTCAGCACATTTTAAAAAAGTGAATGGAGAGATGGAGTGGGAGGTTAAGGTTAGCAGATGTAAGCTTTTATATACAGAATGGATAAACAACAAGGTCCTTCTGTACTGCACAGAGAACTATATTCAATACCCTATGATAAATCACAATGAAAAATAATATAAATATATATACATGTATAACTGAATCACTTTGCTGTACAGCAGTAGTTAATAGACATAGTAAATCAATTTTAAAAAGAAAAAAGTTAGTATCTGAAAAATATCATTCTAACTCTTTTTCTAGTACCTACATTTTTCCAGTGGTCATGTATGGATGTGGGAGTTGGACTGTGAAGAAAGCTGAGCACTAAAGAATTGATGTTTTTGAACTGTGGTGTTGGAGAAGACACTTGAGAGTCCCTTGGACTGCAAGGAGATCCAACCAGTCTGTCCTAAAGGAGACCAGTCTGGGATGTCCATTGGCAGGACTGATACTGAGGCTGAAACTACAATACTTTGGCCACCTCATGCAAAGAGTTGACTCATTGGAAAAGACCCTGATGCTGGGAAGGGTTGGGGGCAGGAGGAGAAGGGGACGACAGAGGATGAGATGGCTGGATGGCATCACCAACTCGATGCACATGAGTTTGGATGAATTCCAGGAGTTGGTGATGGACAGGGAGGTCTGGCGTGCTGTGATTCATAGGGTCGCAAAGAGTTGGACACTGAGTGACTGAACTGAATGAACAAATAGGATGTGATTTTAAATAATAACACCATCACGTCCTATTCTATTTTGTTATTTCTATGCCTCAGTCAAGCTAGAAGCACATATCTCTGGAAACAGTCCAAATGAGATGACCTTCTTCTGACGACAGCATCATCATGTGCCAAGTCTCCCAGCCTTGGAGAGCCCTCCTTCCTAATGTCCTTGCTGCTTTTTCCTTCCTTCCTATTCCCTGTTGTCACTCTGGTTCATGCAATCACAGCTCCACCTGGACCATCCCAACAGGACCTCCGTGGCTTCAGGTTCAAAGCTCCCTTCCTTTGCTCATCTACTTTCTGCCTATTCACTTCTAACCACCACTTCTCTCCCCAAATCTTACCAGTCAAACTTTTCAAAGATCAACCACACTGGTTTTCCTCCCATTAACTCCCCTTCCCTGTGCTCTGGTTCCTGCCGCTGTTTTCATTTTTTCTCAGGCCCCTTCATGTCTCCTTTTTCTCCTCCCACCTTTAAAAATGAGTGCCCCAGGGCCCATCCTGTCCCCCCATTCTCCCCACCTCCCAGGCCCAGTTGATTCACACACGCCAATAACTCTGAATTCCTATCTCGGTCCAGACTGCTCCCTCCAGCTCCCAACTCACCTCCCACCTCAATGAGATGTCTCTGTCTGGATGTCTCAGTGGTTTCTCACACTCAGGATTCTCAGCTGGATTCTGCCCCTCTGCCTGTGCTCCCCAGGTCAGGAAAGGACACCTTATCATGAGCCAAATCACTCATATCACCCTTGACCTCCAGCCACTAATTAGAGCAGGTTTTCCCTCCCAAGTAGCTCATGAATATATCCCCTGCTCTCTAAACCTGTGACTACTCAGCCTGTGGTGACCGGGAACAATCATCCCCTGGACTAGTACCATAGCCTCTTTGTGGGTTTCCTGCCTCCAGACCCACTCCAAAATGCCATCTTCTGAGTCTGCCATCCAACTGTTTGCTAACATTCAAAGCCTGACTGCATCAACCTTTTGCCTTCAAGTTTCTGAGGAGGAGCCATCATCCTCCGTGTCCAGCAACATCCCCATCATTCCACATGATATACATTCCATATTCACAGAACCGCATCCATGGATACTCTTGTTGCTCCCCAGCGCTTTGTCTGTGCTGCTCCTCCCACATCCAGTGCCTTCCCCATTCTTTTCCCAGAGGAGACTGGCAATAGGGTCAGGGAGAGCTTCCTGGAGAAGCACTGCACCCAAAGTCCTGGACATTCATCCCATGTTGGCACAAGCGAGACTCACCCTGAGCAACAGCGATTTCAACGGACTCTTTGCATCAACTGTCTTGTTCTGAAAAAACAGCTTTTATGGGCCCATTTTATTGCCATGTTTCTAAGTTCCTCGCAGGCACACCACATTTTCGGCCACTTCATATTCTTGCTGTCCATCCCAGCACCACATTTCACACATGGCAATTGGCCAGTAATTGCCCAGTGATGTAACCAGACAACATCTACTACAAGATATTCTGAAACATGTCCTTTCACCTGTGCTCTGTCTGAGAGCAGTCAGTCAATCTTATGACTATGATGNGTTTCAGGTAAAAAGCAAAGGGATTCAGCCTTACATGTACATGTATCCATTCTCCCCTAAACCCATCTTCCCATCCAGGCTTTACTGCCCCATTTTTTAATAAGTGAAAATGAGTAGTTTGGGAGCTTAAGCATTATGTTATCCTGTCTGCCCTCCAATCAAGAAATGCAAACTTGTATTATCTTGAATTCACTTTAAAACACAGTTTCAGCACATTTTAAAAAAGTGAATGGAGAGATGGAGTGGGAGGTTAAGGTTAGCAGATGTAAGCTTTTATATACAGAATGGATAAACAACAAGGTCCTTCTGTACTGCACAGAGAACTATATTCAATACCCTATGATAAATCACAATGAAAAATAATATAAATATATATACATGTATAACTGAATCACTTTGCTGTACAGCAGTAGTTAATAGACATAGTAAATCAATTTTAAAAAGAAAAAAGTTAGTATCTGAAAAATATCATTCTAACTCTTTTTCTAGTACCTACATTTTTCCAGTGGTCATGTATGGATGTGGGAGTTGGACTGTGAAGAAAGCTGAGCACTAAAGAATTGATGTTTTTGAACTGTGGTGTTGGAGAAGACACTTGAGAGTCCCTTGGACTGCAAGGAGATCCAACCAGTCTGTGCTAAAGGAGACCAGTCTGGGATGTCCATTGGCAGGACTGATACTGAGGCTGAAACTACAATACTTTGGCCACCTCATGCAAAGAGTTGACTCATTGGAAAAGACCCTGATGCTGGGAAGGGTTGGGGGCAGGAGGAGAAGGGGACGACAGAGGATGAGATGGCTGGATGGCATCACCAACTCGATGCACATGAGTTTGGATGAATTCCAGGAGTTGGTGATGGACAGGGAGGTCTGGCGTGCTGTGATTCATAGGGTCGCAAAGAGTTGGACACTGAGTGACTGAACTGAATGAACAAATAGGATGTGATTTTAAATAATAACACCATCACGTCCTATTCTATTTTGTTATTTCTATGCCTCAGTCAAGCTAGAAGCACATATCTCTGGAAACAGTCCAAATGAGATGACCTTCTTCTGACGACAGCATCATCATGTGCCAAGTCTCCCAGCCTTGGAGAGCCCTCCTTCCTAATGTCCTTGCTGCTTTTTCCTTCCTTCCTATTCCCTGTTGTCACTCTGGTTCATGCAATCACAGCTCCACCTGGACCATCCCAACAGGACCTCCGTGGCTTCAGGTTCAAAGCTCCCTTCCTTTGCTCATCTACTTTCTGCCTATTCACTTCTAACCACCACTTCTCTCCCCAAATCTTACCAGTCAAACTTTTCAAAGATCAACCACACTGGTTTTCCTCCCATTAACTCCCCTTCCCTGTGCTCTGGTTCCTGCCGCTGTTTTCATTTTTTCTCAGGCCCCTTCATGTCTCCTTTTTCTCCTCCCACCTTTAAAAATGAGTGCCCCAGGGCCCATCCTGTCCCCCCATTCTCCCCACCTCCCAGGCCCAGTTGATTCACACACGCCAATAACTCTGAATTCCTATCTCGGTCCAGACTGCTCCCTCCAGCTCCCAACTCACCTCCCACCTCAACGAGATGTCTCTGTCTGGATGTCTCAGTGGTTTCTCACACTCAGGATTCTCAGCTGGATTCTGCCCCTCTGCCTGTGCTCCCCAGGTCAGGAAAGGACACCTTATCATGAGCCAAATCACTCATATCACCCTTGACCTCCAGCCACTAATTAGAGCAGGTTTTCCCTCCCAAGTAGCTCATGAATATATCCCCTGCTCTCTAAACCTGTGACTACTCAGCCTGTGGTGACCGGGAACAATCATCCCCTGGACTAGTACCATAGCCTCTTTGTGGGTTTCCTGCCTCCAGACCCACTCCAAAATGCCATCTTCTGAGTCTGCCATCCAACTGTTTGCTAACATTCAAAGCCTGACTGCATCAACCTTTTGCCTTCAAGTTTCTGAGGAGGAGCCATCATCCTCCGTGTCCAGCAACATCCCCATCATTCCACATGATATACATTCCATATTCACAGAACCGCATCCATGGATACTCTTGTTGCTCCCCAGCGCTTTGTCTGTGCTGCTCCTCCCACATCCAGTGCCTTCCCCATTCTTTTCCCAGAGGAGACTGGCAATAGGGTCAGGGAGAGCTTCCTGGAGAAGCACTGCACCCAAAGTCCTGGACATTCATCCCATGTTGGCACAAGCGAGACTCACCCTGAGCAACAGCGATTTCAACGGACTCTTTGCATCAACTGTCTTGTTCTGAAAAAACAGCTTTTATGGGCCCATTTTATTGCCATGTTTCTAAGTTCCTCGCAGGAACACCACATTTTCGGCCACTTCATATTCTTGCTGTCCATCCCAGCACCACATTTCACACATGGCAATTGGCCAGTAATTGCCCAGTGATGTAACCAGACAACATCTACTACAAGATATTCTGAAACATGTCCTTTCACCTGTGCTCTGTCTGAGAGCAGTCAGTCAATCTTATGACTATGATGCTGCTTGGACATCATCTTTGTGAAAAACAAACAAACAAACAAACAAAATGTGTGTTTGGATTTGGATAGAAGGCAAGGTTTAATGATTAAGGTTCCACTCTCCAGCCCAATTCTCCATATATGTCAACTCATTTTATCCCCACGACAACCCTCCGAGGTAAGGTTACTGTTGCCATCTCTCAAAAGAGGACGTTAAGGCAGAGATGGGTCCTGGAGTGGCTCATTAAGAGAAAATCTAAGATACAGAATCAGGCAGTCTGGCTTCAGGGCCTCTGGGTACCCTAGTGGTCTAAGGGCATTTCAGACGTAGTTCAGAGCAACTACTAAACATTTACAATGTTAGTTTTTATCCTGAATTTCATTAGCTATAAAGCACTAACCCCACCACCCAAAAAAATACCCTCATCTCAAAAGGACCACCATGAAAAATATGCAAAATTAAAGTTATGTTTAAATTCAATTTCTGCTAAAGAGTTTAAATCAGAAGTTTATCTCTTTCATATTTGATTTTTTTTCTTCCAGTTTTATTGAGATAAAACTGACCTACTATATAAATTTAAGGTTTAAAGTATAATTGACTTACATACATCCTGGAATGATTGTCACAATAAGTTTGGTGAACATCTAACGTCTCATATAAACACAAAATTTAAGAATATAAAAAATTTTCCTTATCTTCTATATCTAATTGATCATAGTTAACAATAATATGAAGATAAAAATTTGATTGCACCCTTGAGTAGACTGTAGGAATAAGTTCATCCACTATCAAGTTCACAACATGAAACTCCAGACAATGAACCATCAACTCTTACATGATTTTGACCTCTGGTATATGGTTTACTGAGTTTCCCAGGTGGCTCAGTGGTAAAGAATCTGCCTGCCAATGCAGGAGACACAGGAGACGCAGTTTCAAAATCCCTGGGGTGGGAAGATCCCTTGGAGGAAGGCATGGCAACCCCCTCCAGTATTCTTGCCTGGAAAACCCATGGACAGAGGAGCCTGGTGGGCTACAGTCCATGGGGTCAAAAACAACTGGACATGACTGAACAACTGCATATGCATGCACGCATATGGTTTACTAGAGCCCAAAGGTATTGATCTGTCTTTTTCAAAGAAGGATTTGATTGCAGTCATGGATGCATTGTATACATGTTTAAATGTATGATGTTTCCAAATTTCTAGAACTCAGGCACCCAAAGCTTCACTTTGTAACCCATGTGTAACAAAGTATGAAGAGTTTGCAAGGGGACAGAAATCAGAAAAACTGGAGCTGAAATCCCAGGCAGCCACTGACCTTGAAAAGCTTACACTCAAGAGAGGATGACAGATATATACCACAAAATTTCAATACAGTGTTGGGAGTGCTTTGACAGACGTAAACACATGATGTTATGAGAGTAGAAACAGAGGTGTTGGGGGCAGGAGGTGTCCAGGAATGACCTTTACAGAGAGGATGCCTGAGCCAAGTCTTAAAAGAGAAGTAGGAGCCTGCCAGGCAAAGAAAAGTGCTTATTAACTGCTGAACAAGGAAGATCAGTTACACCATCCACATGGCTCCACAAGGAAAGCACACATCATCAATCGCTGTGAAACAGGCAAGAGAGTCAATTCTGAAGAAGCGTGTTTCTGGTGCTTTTGATGAAAACTGTAGTAGAGATCTCAGGGGGAAAGATGAAAGATCAGAGAGACCTATAGGTATAAGAACCTTGTCTCTCCACACCATCCATCCACTCAAACTATTTTTATTGGACAGAATTGAAAGAAACATTGTTGGCAAATAAAATACCTACCAGAACATTCTGGACTGCTTCATGCTGCATACACGCTCAAACTTTGACCTGTACAGCACAAATCCATATTCAAGTGGTTAAGGGGCCATATAAGATGAGCGCTTGTTATGAATGAAACTTTGGTGATTACATCAGCTATACTAACCCAGAACAGCTGACGACCATCACCAGTATCATGTATTCAGCAATCAGCAACATCTTTGGTGCAGATGTCTGGGAAACCATTGTGCCAGTTATGCCGTAATGATGACAGTAGAGAGCTTGGCTAGGGAATTCTCATTTCATGTCTTCTTTGAAAATGCATCTCTTAAAAGAGGGCAATAGACAATATATACTGTGTATCCTGTCACTCTTTTTGGCTTGAGCTGTGTTCCATTTGACTCTGCGGATCGCTGAACTTTCTGATCTTGGAGTTGGGATGGTATAAGCTAAAGGGTTTTGGCACACGCAAAACCCACTACATTTTTGAATGCTCAAGACAGTTTTACAACATCTCAAGCTACATCTGAGCAAACCTGTTTCTTACTAATACTGTCAGTCTTTTTGATTGTTTTCCCTACAAAGGAGAAAGGGAGAAAAACATCATTTGTTAGAAACCAAAACCCATCTCAGCTTCACACAGTTTAACTGGATGGTCTTCTGTGTATCTCACTTTTAGAAAAAAAAAAAAAATAGAGAATAGAAGACCATCGTTTATAGGAAAATAGGCAACAAGTGATCTGGTGTCAGTGCAGACTGAAGTCTTCTCTCACATCTTTGTAATGGCAGCACTGTGTGATACAATCACTTTGTTTCATCAAACATTCACCAAGCACTTACTGTAGGCTAAGGACTGTTCCCAATGAGAGTCAATGTTCAGAAATGTGAACTCAAGCACAATAATATTTTCAATCATCAGAGAAAGTTTATCTCATGTTTTCTATATAGAACTTGTAAGGTTAGGAAAATGTTCAAAAGGATTTTCTTCAACAGGAAGGAAAGAAAAATGCATACATTGTCAGGCCTTAGTTAATCAGATAATTCCATTATAAGCTCCACCCTCTTACCTAACTTTCCTAACTCTTGGTAATTCTAGGACAGTTTTTTATTTGAATAAGCAGCTGAGCATGTGCTCAGTCGCTCCAGTTGTGTCCAACTCTTTGTGACCCCATGGACTGTAGCCCATCAGGCTTCTCTGTCCATGGGGATTCTCCATGCATGAGTGCTGGAGTGGATTTCCATGCCCTCCTCCAAGGGATCTTCCCAAGCCGGGGACCGAGCTCATGTCTGCCTGAGTCTCCTGCATTGCAGGAGGATTATTTACCCATGGGGCATTTATTCCAATAAAGGGGTATTAGATTAAGCATAAGGTTTTTGTTTCTGGCCAAAATAAATGAATGCAAGACCACAGAAGAGTGGGGGAGGAAGATTTGCTACAAGTCAGATCTTCAGGTCATGAAAGGGATGCACCTTCACCGGGCTGTGTAAATTTAAACTCCAAGCACACTATTGCTTCCAGAAACTGCTTCCAACAGAAAATTTTATAGACATTTTAAAGTCTCATGGGTGAGTTCCTGAAAATATCACAGTTGGTCAAAAAACATATGTGTTTCAAGTCTTTCTAACTTGCTTTGGTGTTAGCTTATAAAAACTCATAGGTGTATATTGGACTCATTAAACTGAGGGACTCGTAAGCACCAGCTCGATCGGGGCAGGGTGCTGACAGGCCTTATACATTATGCAAGCTTCCCCACATCATTCTGCCAACATGCTTGCATTTTAATCCAAAACATTCCCAGCTTGTCAAAGACTAGGCCTCCCTGGAACACATAAAACCAATCATGCCACCTCATGCAGAGGTTCTCTGATGTGGACAGATTTCCACTGGAGACTGGAAGGAACCCACAACCACATTTTCACATGTTACTTCATATCAATTCAAAAATCCTCTCTCCAGAGCTAAGGTAACACTAAAACAGTAACACAGGGAAAGTAGGGAGAAGAAGATGGAACCCAAAGCATACTGGCTTGACAATTGTCAAGCCCCAGGTTCATTTATCACTGAATAAATGCAGCGAATATTCCTAACTCAGCTACAGACATTTCATCTGAGAACCCAGTAGAGATGAACATGTGTTTGTATGTGTTTGCACATGTGTGCTAAGTAAGTCATTTCAGTCATGTCTGACTCTTTGGGACCCTATGGACTGTAGTCTGCCAGGCTCCTCTGTCCATGGGATTTCCCAGGCAAGAATTCTGGAGTGGGTTGTCCTCCTCCAGGGGATCCTCTCAACCCAGGGCCTGAACCTGTGTCTTTTCTGTCTTCTGCATTGGAGGTGGGTTCTTTACCACTAGTGCCACCTGGGAAGCCTCTGTGTGTGTGTGTGTGTGTGTGTGTGTGTGTGAGTGTGTGGGTGTGTGTGGGTGGGTGTGGGTGTGGGGATGTGTGTACACAATTTTGTAGAGTCTCCCAGGGCTGTCAGGATCACATTGAAGTTGAGCAGAAAAAAAAAAAAGATGCTTTCAAATCTCTAAATTTTCTAAAGGGGCCAGGGAGAAAACTCACATAAAATACTTTACAATTTCATGTTGACAAATTAGCATGTCAAGACAATTAGCCTCTTTGTAGCAAGATGGTGGACAGATGCACAGAAGACTCATGACTCTGATTGTTCTACAAAAGTCAGTAAGATTGAGTCCCTAACAGAGTTAGTATGTGAAAGAAGGAAGAGATAAGAACTGGAAATCTGAGGGAAAAGAGCCAGGGAGCAAAAAACAAAGGGAAGCATATAGAATTGTGGTTGAAAATAGTATGAGTAACTTTTGTTCTACAATGTGTGTGCAGCTGGAAGCAAGACACTCATGAAGAGTGGACTATGAACCATAAATAAGAAGGTTATGACAACCTGAACAGAGGAAAGCTGGTGGGGAGGAGAATTCTTCATGATGGACTGTGAGGTTCTACAAACCTCATGAGAAGTTCAGAGAAGGGCCAGAAGAGCTCTGAATTCAGCAGATGACCCTGAAGTGTGAGTGGTTACGTGAAAAAAAAAAAAAGTCATGTGCTTCCTTCAATTAAAAATAAAAGAAACGCTACAAAAACTTGAGATCAGTCCAATATCTAGAAGATGTTCAAAGGATGTTCACTAGCTGCTATATGTCTGAACATGTGGTCATTCACACCACTGAAATTATCTGTAGTTAATGTGGTTCGGTCTCTGGGCTCGGTGTGCCTCGGAGAGATGACTAGTAGAAGTGTATATCAGAGGGAGGCCTACGCTATACCACGTCCACTTAGCTTTTCTAAAAAACTAAACTCAGAGGGAGGCCAACTCTATACCACGTCCACTTAGTTTTTCCTTCATAAACAATTGATGTTAAAAATGAAAAAAAATAAGCAACAGTCCACAGAATATGATTTCTCCAAATCTCCCATTCTTATCAATAAATGAAGCATGTGTGGCCTAGATCACATTTCTCATGGGTGAGTATGCAATCAACTTGAGAGCTAAACACCAAATTTGGTTACACTCAGCATCAATTTAAGGGATGCCATTGAGGGAAGTAGTTGGCACTCACTGATGGCTTTATCAGCAGCTTAAGTGACAGGATGCAGCACAATGTCACTGGAATCTTTAACAACCAATTGAAATAAAGGGGACATAAAAAAAACTTGGTGATCTCAATGTTCAGTTCAGTTCAGTTCAGTTCAGTCGCTCAGTCGTGTCTGACTCTTTGCGACCCCATGAATCGCAGCACGCCAGGCCTCCCTGTCCATCACCAACTCCCGGAGTTCACTCAGACTCACGTCCATCGAGTCAGTGATGCCATCCAGCCGTCTCATCCTCTGTTGTCCCCTTCTCCTCCCGCCCCCAATCCCTCCCAGCATCAGACTCTTTTCCAATGAGTCAACTCTTTGCATGAGGTGGTCAAAGTACTGGAGTTTCAGCTTTAGCATCATTCCTTCCAAAGAAATCCCAGGGTTGATCTCCTTCAGAATGGACTGGTTGGATCTCCTTGCAGTCCAAGGGACTCTCAAGAGTCTTCTCCAACACCACAGTTCAAAGGCATCAATTCTGTGGCGCTCAGTGTATCAGGCTAAAACTAAATATAGGAGGTCACTTACATACAAACCTTCAAGTTGCAGACTCTCAAAGATGCAAACATGCATGCCAGCCCCTAATGTCAGTTGTTGTAATGTTCTACTATACTTTTCAAGATACTGTACTGTAAGATTTAAAATGTTTTCTCTATTTTTTGTGTTTGTTTTTATGTACATATTATTTATGTGAAAAGTACTATAAACCTATTACAGTACACTATTATATAGCTGATTCAGTTAGTTGGGTAGCTAGGCTAACTTTTTTGGACTTACAAATAAACTGGAATTAAGAATACACTCGGAATGTAGCTCTTTTTATGTAGGGGACTTACTGTAATGTTTTCTAGGAATGCTTATGGATAGAAAGCAAACACACAATTGAGTTAGGCAAAGATTTCTTACATATAACACCAAGGCACAGTTTGCAGTTTTTTAATTTTAAAAATTAAATTGAATAAATTTCATCAAAATTTTAAAAGTTTCTGTTCTTCAAAAGAGAACATTAAGAGAATGAAAAATAGGCTATAGATTGACAGAAAACATCTATAAGCCATATATCTGATAAAATTTGTATTTGGAATATATGAAGAACTCTCAAAAGAACTCAATAATAAGGAAAGAAGCCAGTTTTTTTTTAATGGACAAAAGATATGAACAGATACTAAACCACAATGAAATGCCACTTTGAGATACCACAATGAGATACACCTAGTAGAATATCTAACATTGAAAAGATTGAACATAACAGGTGTTAGCAAGGGTATGGGTGAACTGGAACCCTCATACACTGCTGGTGGGAAATACAAAATGCTGTATCCATTTTGAAAGATAGTTTGGCAACATCTTTTAAAATTAAACATACATTTACCATATGATCCAGTCATTCTGGTATTTATCCAAGAAAAATAAAAGCATACATCCAAAGACTGGTATACTAATGTTTCCAGCAGCTTTATTTGCAGTGGCCAAACTGGAAACAACCCAACTGTCCATTGCCAGGATAAAGAAACCATGGCATATCCATACAATGAAATACTACTCAGAAATAAAAAGGAATGAACTGTTAACACACACATGGAATGAACTGCATGGATTAATTACAACACACATGAATGAATAATAATGCAGAGTGAAAGGACCAAAAAAGAAATATAGACTGAATAATTCTATTCATACAAAATTATAAAAAATGCAAGCTAATCTAAAAATGACAGAGGGCAGCTTGGTAATGACTGCCTGGGGATTTGAGAGATGGGAGCCATGGAGCATGAGGAAGGAAGGCAAGGGTAGCAGGCAGGAGGAATTACAAAAGGGCAGAAGGAAACTTTCAGGAGTGGGGAATAGGTTCCTTATCTTGATTGTCTTGACGGTTTCACTGTGATATACATGTGTTGAAACATAAAACTGTACAAATTTGATATACAAAATTTATTATATGTTGGTTATGCTCCAATAAAACTGTAAACACACACACATAAAATAAAGGTTAAGGAGAAAATTCCAATGAAGAAAGAAGGGAACCATAGTGATAATGGACAACTCTGTGTATCTATACATCATCTTTATAAGATTAATGTCAGAAAAGCTACATGGTATTGTAGTGCAAGAGCTGGGAGATAATCTTTTCACTGTACTGGTCATATCCTTATTCAAGTACAGAGGTTGATCTGGGGTTCTTATTTGAAAAGTGATAGAATGAAATGCAAGAGGGAGCATATTCACTGCATATGTAATTGGCTGGACTAAGAAGCATAAGCATGGAATCATTTAAATTTTCTAAATAATGGTTACTAGTTTCACCCTGTTAAAATCCCCTTTCTGCTGAGCAGCCACCTTCCTTAAGAAGATGTCAGCTCTGATTCCATTATTTACCATCATGTTTGGCTATTAAAACCACCTCATGTCCTGTATAAAACTTTCTGTTCTCTCCAGTTCTTGCTGCTTGGGTTGCGGAGGTGAGAAGTGGTTTGCTCACCCACTCTTTTCTCCCCCCTCCCTTTTTCCTCTGTTTTCACCCCTCTGGCATGTGCTCTCTACAAAAGCTGGGGGATTTGGGTGGGACTTCACATTCTTGGTTTCAGTGACCGTAAGTCATAGATGGCCGGTAGTGCATTGTCCCTTTTCCTGTTCTTTGTCACTGCTTCTGTCCCCATGGCAGGCACCCAAATGCCCACTGTCTCATGGGGCACATTTGTTGAGCTTCAGAGGGCATTCAGTGACCTCTCCCTGCCAAGTGCCCCCCAGAGAAGAAATCTGCTGAGGCTCTGAGGCTCTGTCTCTTGCTCCCTGCCCTCATCCACCAAAATGGGTGACCCAGTCCATATCCTTTTGTGGCCTAAATACCCTCATGTGGCCAAAAAGACTCATATAGGCTCCTACCAAGATGATGCCTACTTCAGCTCAGGCTCCATCTGAAGTCTCCATTTGACCCCAGGGAACTCCCATATCTCCTTGTCAAGTTCAACCATGAGAAGGCACACCGACCCCACCCCAGCCCAGAGCTCGTCCACACTTCTGCTATCTCTCCCCTGCTCCATTTCCTCACGAGCAATGGGACACATTCTGAGGGTTTGGGGTTTAGGAGCCCACCAACGTTCAGAGAAGAGACTATCATCCATTCCTCAATGTAGAGAGAAGAACAGTCTTAGCACTCAGTCTCACAGGCACTTGAAGGAACAAATCAAATGCTCTTTCTTCCACAAGGCAAAGAAAGGGGGAAGATACCATGTGGCAAATTCTGTATTCCCCCAAATTGACTCCTTTCTCACTCACCAGATTATACTTTTTCTCTTTGTAATAGTATTTTTAAAAATATATTGACCCTATTTATTTATTCCTTTTTGGCTATGTGATGTATGGGATGTTAGTTCTCTGATCAGGGATTGAACCCACGTCCTCTGCAGTGGAAGTGTGGAGTCTTAACCACTGGATTTCCAGGGAAATCCCTGCTTACACTTTTTCTTGATAAATAACTCGAAACTGTTGAGCCTCTCTCAGTGGGGTAGGATGGAAGAAACTCAATTCAGAAGTGAGCCCTCTTGGGAGTTGGCCTTATAGAATTTAGTGAACGTTTCCAAAGGAGGGGCTCCACTGTAAGCCCTGAGCTACTGCTGGATGGCTTCCAGGGAAGAAGACCTCCGCCAATCCCTACACATGTGAGAGTGAAAGTTGCTCAGTCTTGTCCAACTCTTTGTGACCCCATGGACTGTATAGTCCACGGAATTCTCTAGGCCAGAATATTGGAGTGGGTAGCCTTTCCCTTCTCCAGGGGATCTTCCCAACCCAGGGATCCAACCCAGGTCTCCCACATTGCAGGTGGATTCTTTACCAGCTGATCCATAAGGGAAGCTCAAGAATACTGGGGTGGGTAACCTATCCCATCTCCAGGAGATTTTCCCAACCCAAGAATCGAACCAGGGTCTCCTGCATTGCAGGCAGATTCTTTACCAACTGAGGTATCAAGGAAGCATATGAAATCTACTTCCTACAGAGCCCTCTGCTGGGTGCTGCAAAGAATACCAGAGTGAATGGGAATACAGTCTCAGAGGAGATAGTCAACAAGTAGCTGAACAACCCTAATGGTAAAATAGAACCAATTCCATAAAGTGAAGTCGTTCAGTCATGTCCGACTCTTTGTAACCCCATGGACTGTAGCCCAAAAGGATCCTCCATGGAATTTTCTAGGCAAGAGTACTGGAGTGGGTTGCCATTTAATTCCATAAAGGAGCAACAAATAAACGTAAAGGGTAAATTGTCCTTCACCAAGCACTGCTTAGTAATTGTCTTCCTGCACTTGAAATGGAGGAAGAGATTCCACTAGCTGTGGTATTACAAAGACATTGGCGTTTGTTCTAAGCCTTGAAGACAATGAAGAGTTTGAACTTGCAGATGTAGGTGGGGAGGCAATTAGAGGTGAGGAAATTTTTTGAAGACAATAAATCATAAGAAGTAACTTACTAACTACCTTTAAATACAATGTTTCTTAACTTCTCTGATTATAGGAATCACTAGGGATGCTTGTTAAAATACAGATTCCTAGCTCCACCCTAGACCTCTGGACCAGATCCAGAGAAGAACACTAATTTGAATTTTTAACAGGCATCTACTGGGTGATTCTTATGATGAAGCAAGTTTGGGAAATACTAATGAGGGATCTGAAGTCTACCTTGAGTAAGAAATAAAAGTTATCTGTCCCATTGAACAAAATTTTGAACAAAGAATAACAGCAAAAAACGAGCTCTCATTTTTGTAAAAGTTTGGTGTGGGAAAAGGGAGATTCTAATTAAAGACGTCTAAATATTGCAGTAGGCTTTTATGAGAGCTGAAATCCCCATCTCTGAAAAGCTTTATTAAATGAAGAAAATCACTATTTGTCCTAGAAGGGCTGGCTCTGGGGAGCAGCCAGAGGTTTGAATTATTCAGGGATCATTTGGGGAGTTGTGAGAAACCAAAACTCATCTAAGAAACATGAGAGAACAAGGGAAACTCAAGGAGGCCAAATAAAGATACAGAGCTGGGAGTTAGGAAAACTGGAAAGATACCAGGAACCTTTCCCCTCCCAGTCTTTGAGACCAAGTATTTCCTTAATCCTGTGTCTTTCTGCACATATATTTAATTCTCTTCTATCCTGTGGCCAGCTTATCAATGCAGTTATCCACTAATCAATAGCAACTTCATCCTCCAATGCAACGTGACTCCCCAGATACTCAGAGTGAACTGACACAGTCTCCATGACCCAGTTCCACATTCCTCCAGGTGATAAAACCTGATTGGTCCATCTTGAGTCACATGCCCACACATGATCCAATCAGTTGTGGTTACAGGTACTCCTTTTTGACACTCTCAGAGTGTAGTTGGGAGAAATGATGAAATTCTCATACAAGATAGGTAAAAATGGATCTTCCATTGCCGTAATTTTATATTTTACTCAATAACAATAATGTTCTTACTTGAAAATCTTATTCTTTTAAAAATTGTTCCTCTTGACTTCATTTTGAGATATGAAAGAACCCCCTACTGAAATGCCAAGAATAAATACTTACAAACAATGAGTAATCTGGTCTGGTTTCAGAATCTAGATAATCTGAGTTCTTATCTAAGAAATTCTATGTCCACAAACTCAATATAAGAAGCATGTTGCTGGAATTCCTCAAACTTTTATGCTGATTAATCTCTGTCATTTTAAGGTCTATGTGCTTCAAGATAAATTTCAATGTGTTTCTGATTAAATTTCACTTAGCTCATCTAAACGTTGACTAAGTTATCTGAAGTTCAGACAGTTTTTCTTAAAAGCTGCCACGGTCTCATTCTCTATGAGCAAGGAGACTGACTTTCATCCTAGGTACATAGAATTGAACTTTGGTGTTGGAGAAGACTCTTGAGAGTCCCTTGGACTGCAAGGAGATCCAGCCCGTCCATTCTAAAGGAGATCAGTCCTGGGTGTTCATTGGAAGGACTGATGCTGAAGCTGAAACTCCAATACTTTGGCCACATCATGCGAAAGAGTTGACTCACTGGAAAAGACTCTAATGCTGGGAGGGATTGAGGGCAGGAGGAGAAGGGGATGATAGAGGATGAGATGGCTGGATGGCATCACTGACTCAATGGACCGTGAGTCTGAGTGAACTCCGGGAGTTGGTGATGGACAGGGAGGCCTGGCGTGCTGCGATTCATGGGGTCGCAAAGAGTCGGACACGACTGAGCGACTGAACTGAACTGAACATAGAATTGAATCCATAGTGCCTCAGCTTGAATGTGGTTGGTCAACCTGGCCTCCAAGTGATTCAACACTAAGCTTATTCACATTAGGTTTCCCATGGTTTGGGGCTTCCTTAGTGGCTCAGCAATAAAGAATCTGCCTGCCAAGCAGGAGACCCAGGTTTGATTCCTGGACCAGGAAGATCCCCTAGAGAAGGAAATGGCAACCCACTCCAGTATTCTTGCCTGGGAAATCCCATGGACAGAGGAGCCTGGCAGGCTACAGTCCATGTGGTCACAAANCTTCCTTAGTGGCTCAGCAATAAAGAATCTGCCTGCCAAGCAGGAGACCCAGGTTTGATTCCTGGACCAGGAAGATCCCCTAGAGAAGGAAATGGCAACCCACTCCAGTATTCTTGCCTGGGAAATCCCATGGACAGAGGAGCCTGGCAGGCTACAGTCCATGTGGTCACAAAAGAGTTGGACACAACTTAGTGACTACATAAAGTGACTTCCCTTGGTTTTAGGAGGAAAATGACTCCCTTTTCTATAGCTAAGAGATGTGAAAGAAAAAGACCACCAACCTGAGATATAATTCTATCTAGAAGTTCTTGTAGCATTAAGGCAGGAGGTGGTTAAGGGGGTAATTCTAAGTCTTGTGTCACAATGCATTCAAAGTCCACAGTACTCTAAGAGTTCACTCTCGTTCCTTTTCCTCTGCTACTAAGGGGTTCCAGTTTAGTCCTCTGCTGCTGCTGCTGCTGCTGCTGCTGCTGCTGCTAAGTCGCTTAAGTCGTGTCCGACTCTGTGCGATCCCATAGACAGCAGCCCACTAGGCTCCCCTGACCCTGGGATTCTCCAGGCAAGAACACTGGAGTGGGTTGCCATTTCCTTCACCAATGCATGAAAGTGAAAAGTGAAAGTGAAGTCGCTCAGTCGTGTCTGACTCTTAGTGACCCCATGGGACTGCAGCCTACCAGGCTCCTCCGTCCATGGTATCTTCCAGGCAAGAGTACTGGAGTGGGGTGCCATTGCCTTCTCTGAGTATAGTCCTCTACTTGTCTTCTATTCATTCTCTCCATCCTCCTCTTCAGCCTCCTCCCAGTCATGTTCTCCTCCAAATGAAGCACTCTTATTTCAGAATATAAATTACCATTGCCCAGCGACAGCAGGATTTGTAAGGTTCTACTTTTACAAACAAGCTCACTTTAGCATCGCCCGTTACATTGAGGCTCCAATAGAGAACTAGGCAGGAGGAAAACTACTTCCTTTATTAAAATATTCCACTGAGGAAACCAGCCAAGGAAACTGAATAGAAGAACAGAAGCAAAGGAGAGGTTTGGTTTGTTTGTTTGTTTTCATGCACTTGCACTCTGACCCACAAGGGTTTGAAAAGCTAACAGATCATCCATCTCAAGTTGCCAGTTCCAGAGATTCTACCAGTTTTCCAGAGCTCCCTTCACTTGCAATCAGGGATAACCCTGAACACAGACACATTGACTCTTAAAAAGAATGCATTTGCCACTAAGAAAGTGAGGCAAATTGGGAGATACTATGAATGTACAAATTTCTGGGAGAAAGATAAGGAGATGAGTTAAATAGTAACTGTCTCTAGTCTGAGGACTTTGGATGGAATGTGAAGAATGAGCCTCTCTGGGATGCCATAGAAAAAGAGTCAAGCATCCGAACAGAAATATCACATCTCTAGAGGGAGGTTTAAGAGGGAGGGGACAGCTGGCTCTTTCATGTTGATGTTTGGAAGAAACCAACACAATTATAAAGCAATTATCCTTCAGTTAAAAAATTAATTAAAAAGAAATATTACACCTCTAAAAGTGAAACAGATTATGTACTCCTTTTGTTAATTTAAGTGTAGTTAATTTACAATGTTGTGTTAATTTCTGCTGTACAGCCAAGTGACTCAGTTATACATAAACATACAGTCTTTTTTATACTCTTTTTCATATGGTTCATCCCAGGTCATTGAATATAGTTCCCTGTGCTATAAAGTAAGACCTTGTTCATCCATTCTATATGTAAAAGTTTGCATCTATTAACCCCAAAATCCTAATCCTTCCCCTCCCCCTCCCCCATTGACAACCACCAGTCTCTATCTATGTCTGTGAGTTTATTTCTGTTTCAACTAAAACTATTTTTGGTTTTCTCCACAGATATGTCCATTTCTGTTGTATCTGAGATTCCACACATAAGTGATATATGGTGTTTGTCTTTTACTTAGTATGATAATCTCAAGTCCATCCATGCTGCCATAAATGGCATTATTTCATTCATTTTATGGTTGAGTAGTATTCCATTGTGTGTATATATATACATACACATACCACACATTCCATATACATACATACATACATACATACATATATATATATATGCATACTACATCTTCATCCATTCATCTATTGATGGACATTTAGGTTGCTTCCATGTCTTAGCTGTTGTAAATAGTGCTGCTGTGAATGAAGGGGCACATGTATCTTTTTGCATTATAGTTTTGTCCAGATATACTCCCAGGAGTGGGGTTGCTGGATCATATGGTAATTCTATTTTTAGTTTTCTAAGGAACCCTCATACTATTTTCCATAGTGGTTGCACCAATTTACATTTCCATTGACAGTGCAAGCGAGTTCCCTTTTCTCCACACCCTCTCCAGCATTTGTTATTTGTGGAGTTTTAAATAATGGCCATCGAATGGATTGAGGTGGCACCTCATTGTGGTTTTGATATGTATTTCTCTAATAACCAGTGACGTTGAGCATCTTTTCATATGCCTGTTGAGAGCTGTATGTCTTGTCTGGATAAAAGTCTATTTAGGTCTTCTGCCCATTTTTCTATTGGGTATTTGTTTTGTTATTATTGACTTGTATGAACTGTTTGTATGTTTTGGAAATTAAGCCCTTTTCAGTCACATCATTTGAAAACATTTTCTCCCATTCCATAGGTTGTCTTTTTTTTTTCAGTTTATTTTATTTTATTTTATTTTTACTTTACAGTACTGTATTGGTTTTGGCATACATTGACATGAATCCGTCATGGGTGTACATGAACTCCCAAACATGAATCCCCCCCTCCCACCTCCCACCCCACATCATCCCTCCCAATCATCCCCATACACCAGCCCCAAACATCCTGCATCCTGCATTGAACATAGACTGGCGATTCGTTTCTTACATGATAGTATACATTTGTTTATGATTTTCTTTGCTATACATACTTTTTCTTTTAACTGCGGTGAAATTCACATAACATACAATCAACCATATAACACATACAGTTCTGTGGCATTTAGTACATTCACAGTGTGATGCAACCACCACCTCTTTCTACTTTCAGAATGTTTTCATTACCCTAGAACGCCCATGCCATTCTCCCCTCCCCCATCTGCTTTCTGACTCTACATATCTGTCTATTCTGGATTTATCATATAAAAAGATTCATCCAATATGTGACTGTTTGTGTCTGGCCCCTTTCACTTGGCATAATGCTTCTGAGGTTCATTCAAATTGTACTATGTCTCAGATCTTTAATCCTTTTTATGCCCGAATAACATTTCATCTTACATAAATATTGTCTTTTGTTCATCTATTCCTCCACTGATGGATACTTGGTTTGTTTTTTTTTTTTTTT
>SJYX01001586.1:58915-108044 GCA_006410675.1 Oreotragus oreotragus | reverse complement strand
TTTTTTTTTTTTTTTTACTTCTTCCTTCTGCAAGGTGAAACGATGCATCTAAAACAGAAAACCCAGAAATAACACTGGCTGAGGATGGAATTCCAGACACTTCAGTAGACTCAGCTCTACTTCAAACTGAGACGCAAGATCTTGACAAGGGACCACCCACACACTTGGTTTAGGCCTTGTCCTCTGTTCTACACTGAAGTTCTCTGGGCATACTTGCTGGGGGTTAAAAAACTGAATGTGTGACCGAGTTAGTGGCAGGTATGGGCCTATGTAGGAAAACAAAACTTGCCATCCCAAACATCTTTTCAGCATGTAGATTATTTTGAGCTGGAAACAATCAAAGCCCAAAGACTCAAGAAGAAATTTTGACCTTCCCCTCAACTGCCTGAAAGAATGTAGACAGAAGACATGTTCCAAAGAGAGAGCTGTCACTATTATAACTATGGTATGAACTAGATGTGTAGACAGGGAGGAACGTAGCGAAGTCTGCTTGTTAAAATTCTTCTCTTTGTCCCATTGTCTCTGGCCCAGCAAATATTTGTTTAACAAACATTTGTTTTTCTATATCCATGTCATTTTCCTTTCTCCCCTTTGAGGTTTCAAACCACCACCTCCAATATCCTCTTTTGCTTTAGCTGAAGATGATATTTTTACTTTAACTTTTTTTTTTTTTTTTTTACTCTTGGCTGCGCCATAAAGTTTGTGGGATCTTAATTCCCCAACCAGGAATTGAACCCAAGTCTTTAGAAGTGTAAGTGTGGAGTCCCAACCAGTGGGTCACCAGGGAATTCCTTGAAGATGGTATTTAAGGTGAGGGCTTTGACTACTTTGGTGAATTATTCAGTTTTCCCGGGTCTCTCTATTATATACATGTTATTAAACTTTTGTTTAATTTTCTTCTGTCAATCTGTCTCATGTCAATTTAATTCTTAGAGCAGCCAGAAGAACCTAGAAGGAGAGAAGAAAATTTCTTCCTCCTGGACACTAACATCAATAGATTTAACCAGAGAGAATGTGGAAAGGGTCTGGATCCTGGTTCTGAACTAGTCCCTTTGTCCTCCAACCCAGAGATGATCCAGTAGCTTTAAGCCTTATTTCTCAAGTCAAGTCAGGCTCAAAAGACATTCTGAGAACCTCCATCTGTGGGAATGTGCCCTCAGCTACCCATGGGAAGAGGTAATAAAATGAGGTGAGATCAACATACTGAGTTTTATTTCTAGACAATATAGTCAAACCAGAAATAGTCTAAAGTTGACAGTTTTCTCCACTGTAGCACAACAGTGATTTATATCTCTTGTAATCTTAACATTGCCTCCAAATGTGTGAAAGAGGGAACTGTTCCATTTCAAAAAATTATAATTTCTAATGTCAAAATAAGCTGGAGTCACTGTATCACTTCCAGACAATTAGGAACCTCACCCTGATATATGTCTGTACAACACACCCTCCTGAAAAATACTCTGCTCCATTGCTGAAAGAGAGCATGCACTGGGATCATATGGGGACAAATTTAGACACGTTGGGCAACAAAATATGCAGACAGCTGCTTGGTATGCAATTAAAATACCACTGGTGGGAAACTGGCTCTGGCAGTGGTACGAGAAATAGACTTTTCCCTTCAGGAAACCAATTCCAGTTGACAGCCTCATTCAGCAAAATGAGATGAAGTTCTTAGCCTGGCTCCTGGGGAGGGGACCGCTTGACCCCCATTCAGCACCTGATCAGCCACTGACAGGCTGCACAGAGGGGAGTGAGAAATACTTCTAGAATGAAGGCAGAGAGAGCTGTATACACTGACACTCTGAGTTCACGGACAAGGCATGGCTGAGCGCCTCAAGGCAATGCTGGCGCAGCCTTCTGGGAGTAAGTTGCAAAGAGCAGACCTTGAATCTGAAATCACGGGGCTCCCACTCAGCGTCCTGGAGGAGCCACATCTGAGCTGGAAGTCACCAAGCACACAAACACCTCCAGGAAAGTCTATGAAGGAATTTCTAGGGAATGCAGCTGCTCTTCGTGGCCCTCCCCAAATTCCAAAACAGCAGTTAGGCTTTCCATCTCATGAAGAAAAGTCCACGAACAATAAATGCTGGAGAGGGTGTGGAGCAAAAGGAATCTTCCTACATGATTGGTGGGAATGTAAATTGGTTCAGTGGCTATGGAAAATGGTATGGAAGTTCCTCAAAAAGACTAAAAGTAGAGTTATCATATAATCCAGCAACCCCACTCCTGGGCACATATCCAGATAAAACTATAATTTGAAAAGATACACGCACCTCTCTGTTCACAGCAGCACTATTCACAACAGCCAGGACATGGAACCAACCTAAATGTCCAGCGACAGATGAATGGATAAAGAAGATGTGACACATATATCCAATGGAATACTACTCACTCATAAAAAGAAGCAAATAACGCTATTTGCAGCAACATGGATGAAGCTAGGGCTGATCATACTAAGCGAAGTAAGTCAAAGAGAAAGACAAATATCGCATGATATCACTTATATGTGGGACCTAAAATACAACAAAAATTAACTCATCCAAGAAACAGAAACAGACTCATAGACAGAGAGAGCAGACTTGTGGTTGCTAAGGAGGAAAAGGGTAGGAAGGGGCATAGACTGGGAGTTTTGAGATTGGCAGAGGCAAACTATCATATATAAAATGGATAAACAGCATGGCACCACTGTACAGTACAGAGAACTATATTCAATATCCTGTAATAAACCATAATGGAAAAAAAATATTTAAAAGAATGTAGATATATGTGTATATATGTATAATTTTTTTTTAAAGACCAGTTTATTCCATGGTCTCACCACACCTGTGGGTGAAAGAAAGCCCTGTCTCTATGTACACCTATTTTCTTTTTTGTGGACTATGCCAAATACACAAGTAGAGAGACTAACATCATGAAGCTTTCACCCATCACCTAGTCTCAACAGTTAACTTTAGGCCAATTCAGTTCAGTTCAGTTCAGTCGCTCAGTGGTGTCTGACTCTTTGCGACCCCATGAATTGCAGCACCCCAGGCCTCCCTGTCCATCACCAACTCCCGGAGGTCACTCAGACTCACGTCCATCGAGTCAGTGACGCCATCCAGCCATCTCATCCTCTGTCATCCCCTTCTCCTCCTGCCTCCAATCCCTCCCAGCATCAGAGTCTTTTCCAATGAGTCAACTCTTCGCATGAGGTGGCCAAAGTCCTGGAGTTTCAGCTTTAACATCATTCCTTCCAAAGAAATCCCAGGGCTGATCTCCTTCAGAATGGAACTAGGTTTCATCTATAACTCACTCACTCCCCTCCACCAACACTGGATTCTTAAGGCAGATCCTAGACATCATACCATCTCATTTATAAACATTTCAATCTGTTTCTATAAAAGATAGGGCTCTTTTTTTTAACATAACCATTAACAAATGTAAAAGTTCTAAATAATTGCTTAATGTTATTAGATATCCAGCCAGGAATCAAACTTTCTTGATTGTCTCATAATATTTTTATTATTCACTCAAATCGAGGTCCATGCATTGCAATTTATATGTCTCATACCTTAATCTATAATGCTTTCTCTCATAATTTATTCTGAAAAAAGAGCATATTTTCTTTCCTAAATCATTTCTCATTTGGAATTTTGCTGACTATGTACTGTTGGCATCTTTTAACATGTCTCTCTTCCCCTATTTCTTTCATAAACTATTAGGTCTAAAGCCTTGATTGCATTCAGGTTTGATTTTTTTTATTGACAAAAATACTTCTTTTTATAATGTTAGCAGCCACTGCAGAACACTGTCTGCAGTGAATTGTCTCATCAGTGGTTGCGGTGAATTGTTTCATCAATGGTTGCAAAATGGAGATATTCTCACTCTATTCTTTGCTTCACTTGAATCCTTCTTAAAGTAAATGGTTCTTCTGCCAACTATTATCCTAAAGTATACTTTACACAGGAAAGAAGGTAAAATTGCTTGATTCTTTCCTTTTATCAACTTCCAAAAGAATTAGTTAATTTTTTAAAAAAATGAGTTAACTCATGAATTTAAGAATATTTTGTATGTTTCAATCTATTGCAGTTATTAGTCTATTGCTCACTGATGCTCATTTTTAACTAAAAGAATCCCTTCAAGTTGGCTCCTGAGTTCTTTTGTCAAGATCCCATATTCTTAAATAAAATCCTTGCTTTCTGTTATAGTAAGATGCTTCACGCTTACCAGTATGTTTTGTACTCCCAGAGCTGAAGTCAGACAATTCTCTCGGGAACATATTTTTTTCTACAGGGTGTAAAACCACAAAGGATGTGTTTTAATGTCTCTGGGAACAGATTTTATTTAATATATGGTTATGTCACCAACTTGATACTCAGTTGGATTCATTTGTTTCACTTTTTATTTGAGATTTTAGAGATTGCTTTGATCACTTTTCCCCACCTTACTTTTTTCATTTATGAATTTATGAATAATATATCCTGGTGATCACTTGTGGAAGTATATAGACATACTCATTTACATTTATTTGTTTTTATAGTTATCTAGTAGTCTCGTTTATTTTTTACAACTACATAGTACTCTATTGGGTGGCTTATAATTTATAATTGTATGATTTATACAATCAGTCCTCTGCTGAAGGACACATGGGTTGTTTCTAGTTCTTTGCTATTGCAAATACTGCTTCATCTAACTGTCCTGCATACAATTCTGGGACATAACACAGGAGATAGTTAGTGTCTCTGGAACAGATTCCTAAATGTGAGATTGCCTGATCAGTGAATAAGTGCATCTGTAACTTTGCTAGGTACTATCAAAACCCTGCAATAGTTCACATTCCCACTAGTAAAACCTACGAGTACTTATTTCTCCACCAATTAGAGTGTTTAATGTAAAACTTTTGCATTTTTGCAAGTGTGATAGCTGAGAATTTTTATCTCAGAGATGTTTTAATTTGCATTTTCCTTGTTAAAAAGAAGACAACATATTCTCAAATTTCTAAAAACTATTTGAACTTCTTTTGCTATGAGTTGTCAATCTCCCTTATTTATCGTTTTGTAGGATTGCTGGTCCTTTTTGTTTTTAGAAGCCCTTTAAAAAACAGGGTATTAATCCTTTATCTGTGACAAAAGTTGCAAAGATTTTGCCAGGTTTCCCTTTTATTTATGAATGTTATTTGGTGAAGGGAATAAAAATTATTTTTTTCTTCCATATTTATCAACTCACATTGTTTATGGATTTTGAATCACAGGAACTATTTCCCCAGGTTATAGAGAAACTCATCTGTGTTTTAATCTGGTGATTATATGGTTTCATTTTTTTACAGTAAATCCCTAATACATTCAGAATTTATCCTGGTATGTGGTATCCTTTCCCACATGGTTAGCCTGTTGTCCTAATACCATTCATTTAAAAGTCTATCCTACCTATTACGGCAATCATTTTGAAATATATAGAAATACTGAATCACTATGTTATGTTACAGAAACTACCAGAGTCTTGTAGGTCAATTATACTTCAAACACAAACTCATAGGAAAAGGGATCAGATTTGTGCTTACCAGAGGTAGAGGTGGGTGGAAGGGGAATCAGACCAGCAATCAAAAGGTATAAACTTTCAGTTATAAGATTCATAAGTGCAGGGATGTAAAGTACAGTGTGATAAATATAACTAGCATTGCCATATGATATATGAAAGTTGTTACAAGAGAAAGTCCTAAGAGTTCTCATCACAAAGGAAAAAAATTTTTCCATTTCTTTAATTTTCTATCTATATGGAGATGATGGATATCAAATTTATTGTGGTAATGATTTCATGATGTAAGTCAAAACATTATTCTATACACCTTAAACTTATACAGTACTGATGTCTATTATATCTCAACAAAACTGAAAGAAAAAAGCAGACTAAAACTGAAAATCTATAATCAGAATCTAATCAAGAGGAAACATCACAGAAACCTAAAATTAAGAGAAACTAATTTTCTAAAATTACTGGCCTGTGAAATGGCAATCCACTCCAGTATTCTTGCCTGGAGAATCCCATGGGCAGAGAAGCCTAGTAGGTTACAGTCCACGGGGTCGGAAAAAGTCGGACACGACTGAGCGACTTCACCTCACCTCATTCTTCAAAATATAGCACATAAGTAAATGGTACAAAAGCAGAGAAAAGCAACTGAAGAGAAAAGATAATGAACAGCAATATGTGATTCCAGTTGGCATACTGAACTAGAGAAGGACTTACTCTGAAGGACACTGTTGGGATAATTGACAGAACTGGAATTTGAATTGTATACTAAAGTGCTGGTTCAGTGTGCATGCATGCTAAGTTGCTTCAGTCCTGCCTGACTCTGCAACACTATGGACCGTAACCCTCCAGGTTCCTCTTTCCATTTTCCATGGGATTCTCCAGAGAGAAATACTGGAGTATGTTGTTGTGCTATCCTCCAGGGGATCTTCCCTACCCAGGGATCAAACCTAGTCGGACACGACTGAGCGACTTCACCTCACCTCATTCTTCAAAATATAGCACATAAGTAAATGGTACAAAAGCAGAGAAAAGCAACTGAAGAGAAAAGATAATGAACAGCAATATGTGATTCCAGTTGGCATACTGAACTAGAGAAGGACTTACTCTGAAGGACACTGTTGGGATAATTGACAGAACTGGAATTTGAATTGTATACTAAAGTGCTGGTTCAGTGTGCATGCATGCTAAGTTGCTTCAGTCCTGCCTGACTCTGCAACACTATGGACCGTAACCCTCCAGGTTCCTCTTTCCATTTTCCATGGGATTCTCCAGAGAGAAATACTGGAGTATGTTGTTGTGCTATCCTCCAGGGGATCTTCCCTACCCAGGGATCAAACCTGCATGTCTTATGTCTCCTGCATTGGCAGGCAAATCTTTACCACTAGCACCACCTGGGAAGCTCCTGTTTCAATGTTAGATGTATTAAATTTGATATCAATACAGTGGGTACGTGTGAGAATATTCTTGTCCTTAGGACATTCATACTGAAATATCAGACAAAGGGACATTATGTGTGCAATTCTTCTCCAATGATCCAGAAAAAATATATACATAAATTTGAGGGGCAAGATAGTGGGGAGATGGAATGGGAATGACAACATAAACCTTGGGGAAGATTATATGGGAGTTCTTTATGCTACTCAAAATAACAAAACAAAACTCTACCCCAGCCCACTGAGCTTCGATGCTGCCTGCATCATAATCGCTGTTTCCATTTGCAATTATTTATACTATTCCATTTTCTATAAACCAACACTACAACAGTTTTAATTATAGAAGCCGTGTATGTTAGTCACTCAGTTGCGTTCCAACTTTTTGTAACCCCGTGTACTGTAGCCCACCAGGCTCCTCTGTCCATGAGGTTTTCCAGGTACTGGAATGAGTTGTCATTCCCTTCTCCAGGGGATCTTCCCCAGCAGGGATCAAACCTGGGTCTCCTCCATTGCTGGCCAGTTCTTTAGTCTGAGCCACCGATAGAAGCCTTATAATAGATCATAAAATCTGATAGAACTTATCCTCCTCATTACTCTTCTTTTATAAGAGCTTCCTGGATGTTCTTGCTGCTTTGTTCTCCTTTGCAGAAACTTAGGATACCTCTATTGGGTTTGCATTCCATGTATAGGTTAAAACCAGTCAGCCTTGTGGTGTACATATCAGTGTCTACATGTGTTCCATGGGGAAGACAGTCACCAGGATGGTTAACTGAGCACTGCCAACCCACAAGGCTTGTGAGGAGGCTTCCTCAGGGGCTGGCTCACACGTCTCAAATGGAACATGAGGCATCCTGAATATCTGAGGGAGATCGTGCAAGCTATGTGCTAAGTCGCTTCAGTTGTGTCCGACTCTGTGATCCTATGGACTATAGCCCACCAGTCTCCTCTGTCCATGGGATTCTCCAAGCGGGAATACTGGAGTGGGTTGCCATGCCTTCCTCCAGGGAATCTTCCTGAGCCAGGAATCGAGCCTGTGTCTCTTACATCTATCTGCATTGGTAGGGGGTTCTTTACCACCTGGGAGATTAAAAACCATCAGATCAAATTAGCATGGTTTAATGTCTCCAAAGAAAGGCAATGCCAAAGAATGCTCAAACTACCGCACGGTTGCACTCATCTCACACGCTAGTAAAGTAATGCTCAAAATTCTCCAAGCCAGGCTTCAGCAATATGTGAATCATGAACTTACAGATATTCAAGCTTGTTTTAGAAAAGGCAGAGGAACCATAGATCAAATTGCCAACATCCGCTGGATCATTGAAAAAGTAAGAGTTCCAGAAAAACATCTATTTCTGCTTTATTGACAATGCCAAAGCCTTTGACTGTGGGGATCACAATAAACTGTGGAAAATTCTGAAAGAGATGGGAATACCAGACCACCTGACCTACCTCTTGAGAAACCTGTATGCAGGTCAGGAAGCAGCAGTTAGAACTGGACATGGAACAACAGACTGGTTCCAAATAGAAAAAGGAGTACGTCAAGGCTGTATACAGTCACCCTGCTATTTTAACTTATATGCAGAGTACATCATGAGAAACGCTGGGCTGGAAGAAGCACAAGCTGGAATCAAGATTGCCAGGAGAAATATCAATAACTTCAGATATGCAGATGACATCATTCTTATGGCAGAAAGTGAAGAAGAACTAAAGAGCCTCTTGATGAAAGTGAAAGAGGAGGGTGAAAGTTGGCTTAAAGCTCAACATTCAGAAAACTGAGATCATGGCATCTGGTCCCATCACTTCATGGGAAATAGATGGGAAAACAGTGGAGACAGTGGCTGACTTTATTTTTCTGACAGTGGCTGACTTTATTTTTCGGGGCTCCAAAATCACTGCAGATGGTGATTGCAGCCATGAAATTAAAAGACACTTACTCCTTGGAAGGAAAGTTACGACCAACTTAGACAGCATATTAAAAAGCAGAGATGTTACTCTGCAAACAAAGGTCCATGTAGTCAAAGTTTGGTTTTTCCAGGGGTCATGTATGGATGTGAGAGTTGAACTATAAAGAAAACTGAGTGCTGCAAAATTGATGCTTTTGAACCGTGTGGGAGTCCTTTGGACTGCAAGGAGATTCATCCCAAAGGAGATCAGTCCTGGGTGTTCATTGGTAGGACTAATGTTGAAACTGAAATTCTAATACTTTGGCCACTTGATGCAAAGAGCGGACTCATTTGAAAAGACCCTGATGCTGGGAAAGATTGAGGGCAGGAGGAGAAGGGAATGACAGAGGATGAGATGGTTGGATGGCATCACTGACTCAATGGACATGGGTTTGGGTGAACTCCGGGAGTTGGTGATGGACAGGGAGGCCTGGCGTGATGTGGTTCACGGGGTAGCAAAGAGTCAGACATGACTGAGTGACTGAACTGAACTGAATGCCTGCAAAGATGTTGGAAAACCCTGGATATGAGGAAAAAATTGGTTCTTCTGGACTATAAGTGGACTCCTGAAGAAGAAGCCTGGTGGACCAATTGACCTTTGAGATTCCTTAGACATGGAAGATGCTCCATCTGCTAGATTCAAAGGAGCTCAAAAGAACCCATATAACAGGCCATGAGAGTTCATGATGGAAGTGTTTCAAGGACTGCACTGCCAGCAAGGAGTCTTGATGGTAAGAACAGGTTTTTCTAGTCATTCCAATGAATGGCTTTCAGGCTACGAACACTATAAACCTCAGCAGTTAGGTGGTGGCTCTTCTCGAGCAGAGATCTGGGAGGATAAACAGGAGCTTCGCTTCAAAGTCACACTAATTTAAAATTATTCTCAAGAGCAGCCCTACCAAGTTCTTCGGGTTCTTTTTTCCCTTCCTATTTGAGGGAGGAAACTTGACAGGATTAGGGAATTTGACCGCCTGCCTGGAGTTTGACATTTCACATAGCCAAATAAATAGGTTTGTTCCTGTAGAAACTCTCAGATGAAAATTAATTTGAGAACCAAGTTGAAATCTGCTTCCAACTGACTCTTTACTTTTGAATTTCCACTGAAAATTTTGCCTCCACTTTTAATACATCCAGTATATGTCCCACTTTATTTCTTCTTAAGATTCTTAAGATCAAAAACTTTAAGAGCGAGACTACAGTAAATGATGCTGAAATTATATTAAACCTATAAAATCAAAGTCTGGCTAAACCTATGGCTTTGCTAAAATAAGTAAGTGGTTTTATTAGCAAATTGCACAGCACATTTAGAAAGAGTGAAGCTTTCTATCCTATTTATTAACACTGGCTTTCATCTATACCCCAGTGGCCTTTTCCTCTGCCAACCAGAAAGAAATGCCAGGTCTTCTTCCTGAGCTTTATTGGGGTTTCGCAGGCATTCTCAGAGCCACTGAACAGACTTGTTCTCAGGAGCCTGTGTGTCCTCAGACTTGGAGAGGTATGTGTATTTTTCTAGTGCTATCTTTTCTTTCACGTTCATTAAAAGAAATAGATAGTTAGGAAATAGCTTTGATATAATAAACTTAGCCTTTGACCCATGGGTTCACTTTGCCAAAATATTTCGGAATCATCAGGAAGATCCACATTCTACCCACTGCCCTGGTGACAGGGGTATTTAACCCTTGATGACCAGCTGTCACTTCACTCTATCAACATTCCAGGACATTGAACGAGGAAACCAGCAACAAACACAAAGCCTCCTATTTTTTCTTCACTTTTCTGGGGCCTTGTTCACAGTTTTGTGCCCCGCCCTCCAATCCATTCCGTCAGAATCATTGAGCTGTGAATGCCTTTTGATCCACTATATTTGATGTCAGATAATTGGTCACCATCTGTTTTTACTGAGGATCTAATAATGTGGAATTCCTAGCCAATACATTAGGACCCTTGTGTTTAAGAGGGATATTAACAATTTAAGAAGGATGATATGTACATAACCAAAGACTCTCCACAAAGACTTATAATATGTGTATATCCCCCCCTAGCTCTTAAATTCAGAGAAGACAATGGCAACCCACTCCAGTACTCTTGCCTGGAAAATCCCATGGATGGAGGAGCCTGGTAGGCTGCAGTCCATGGGGTTCCTAAGAGTCGGACACGACTAAGTGACTTCACTTTCACTTTTCACTTTCATGCTTTGGACAAGGAAATGGCAACCCACTCCAGTGTTCTTGCCTGGAGAATCCCAGGGGTGGGGGAGCCTGGTGGGCTGCCGTCTATGGGGATGCACAGAGTCGGACATGACTGAAGTGACTTAGCAGCAGTAGCAGCAGCAGCTCTTTAATTAATTGGGTTTGTGTTCTTAGTGTACAAGAGTGAATTACATCAATCATACACATACACATACATACACACTTAAACCTGAGACATGCTTGCTCCTTGCATTAAATTTTAAGAAGGGGCCAAATGTTAACACAGCAGTTGATGGAAAAAGGAAGAGAGTTCCAGAAAAACATCTATTTCTGCTTTATTGACTATGCCAAAGCCTTTGACTGTGTGGATCACAATAAACTGTGGAAAATTCTGAAAGAGATGGGAATACCAGACCACTTGACCTGCCTCTTGAGAAACCTGTATGCAGGTCAGGAAGCAACAGTTAGAATCGGACATGGAACAACAGACTGGTTCCAAATAGGAAAAGGAGTATGTCAAGGCTGTATATTGTCACCCTGCTTATTTAACTTATATGCAGAGTACATCATGAGAAATGCTGGGCTGGAAGAAGCACAAGCTGGAATCAAGATTGCCGGGAGAAATATCAATAACCTCAGATATGCAGATGACACCACCCTTATGGCAGAAAGTAAAGAGGAACTAAAAAGCCTCTTGATGAAAGTGAAAGAGGAGAGTGAAAAAGTTGGCTTAAAGTTCAACATTCAGAAAACAAAGATCATGGCATCTGGTCCCATCACTTCATGGCAAACAGATGGGGAAACAGTGGAAACAGTGTCAGACTTAATTTTGTGGGGCTCCAAAATCACTGCAGATGGTGACTGCAGCCATGAAATTNACATTCAGAAAACAAAGATCATGGCATCTGGTCCCATCACTTCATGGCAAACAGATGGGGAAACAGTGGAAACAGTGTCAGACTTAATTTTGTGGGGCTCCAAAATCACTGCAGATGGTGACTGCAGCCATGAAATTAGAAGACGCTTACTCCTTGGAAGAAAAGTTATGACCAACCTAGATAGCATATTGAAAAGCATAGACATTACTTTGCCGACTAAGGTCCATCTAGTCAAGGCTATGGTTTTTCCAGTACTCATGTATGGATGTGAGAGTTGGACTGTGAAGAAAGCTGAGCACCAAGGAATTGATGCTTTTGAACTGTGGTGTTGGAGAAGACTCTTGAAAGTCTCTTGGACTGCAAGGAGATCCAACCAGTCCATTATAAAGGAGCTCAGTCCTGGGTGTTCATTGGAAGGACTGATGCTGAAGCTGAAACTCCAATACTTTGGCCACCTCATGTGAAGAGTTGACTCATTGGAAAAGACTCTGATGCAGGGAGGGATTTGGGGGCAGGAGCAGAAGGGGACAACAGAGGATGAGATGGCTGGATGGCATCACCAACTCGATGGACATGAGTTTGAGTGAACTCTGGGAGTTGGTGATGGACAGGGAGGCCTGGCATGCTGCAATTCATGGGGTCACAAAGAGTCGGACACAACTGAGTGACTGAACTGAACTGAAGAAGAAAACAGCTTTTCCACACAGAAAAACACAAGTGCAAAGCACAGAGTCACGAGATAGTATGAGAAACTACAGCGTACAGTGAGGCATAGAAAATGTTAAGAACAGAGGAGTGGACAAGGTCCAGATATGAAATACCTTAAAGCCACCTAAAAGTTTGGAGTTTATCCTTAGCCATGGTTTAAAGTAAGAGAGACATGATCAGGTCTGTACCTTGGAAAGCTCATTCTAACAGCAGCGTGGAAGGTGGATGGACACATGGAGACAGAATGAAGGAGTCTCAGTTAGAAGTCTGTTGGAATGATCCAGGTAAGAAATGAAGAAAGCCTGTAATTAATCTGCAGTAGAAGAGATAGGAGGGTCATAAAAAAGAGGCTTTGAAGAAGTTATGTGCCATGTTCAACAATTAGGAACTGAAGAAGAAAGGGCAGAGCTAGAGAGGACTGTCAGTTTTCCAGTTGGAATTACAGGGCATAAAGCAATGATATTCACAACATGAAGAACAGATTTGGTTGGTGGGGGCAAAGAATGAGTTCAGCACTAGACATGCTGAATTTGAAGCAACAGTATAAAAGACAAGTGGCAGACTTCTCCAGTGGCACAGTGGTTAAGAATCCGCCTGCCAGTGCAGGGGACAGGGGTTTGATCTCTGGTCTGGGAAGATTTCACACACCTTGGGGCAACAAAGCCCATGTGCCACAGCTACTGAAGCGCACACACCCTAGAGCCCACGCTCTGTGACAAGAGAGGATCCCACTCGCCGCAGCTAGAAAAAACTCATACACAGCACCAAAGACCCAACACAACCAAAAACAATTTTTAATTAATTAAATAATTTTTAAAAAGACAAGTGGCGATGCCCAGAAGGCAACGGGTAAATCATTTTGGAGACTGGGAATGAAGTCTGAACTGAAAGTATGGATTTGGGTTCCATTTGCATAAGGTGGCAGTTTAAGGCAAAGGAGTAGTAAGGCCTCTGAGGGAGTGTGTAGAAAGAGAATAAAGCAGAAGATAGAACCTGGTGTCCCCCACCCCACCATACTGGGGGCAAGTGGAGGAGGACGGGCCAATAGATTGGGAAGAACAGACTATTCACCAGCTGGAGTAAAACCAAGAGGCCATGTTAACAAGACAAGAGTCTCTGAGGCTGGAGAGCACGTCAAGAACAAAGAGCCAGTCAATAGGGTCAAACTCTTCCAAGGACATAAACAAAAAGAGGGTTAATAAGGATGGCTTTGGCTCCTGAAAGAGGCCCAGGAGAGCGCGATCAAGAGCACAGGTGCATAAATCAGTCTGGATAGGGAAGAGATGCCCCCGAGATCAGTGATAAGGCTGAGGAGGGGGAGGGCAGAGAGAAGACAGTCACAGAATAGAAGTAGAAAGTTGAGGAAGTTCATATCAATGGACTCGGTTCTTCTGAAAGGAGGCAGCCAGGGGAATCTGTTAAGAGAAAGTGAAGGAGAGTGGCCATGATGTTTGGGAAAGATGTTGAGAGAAAGTCCCCACTCCACAACTCCTCTGCCCCACTCCACAACCTCAGCACTACCCACACCATCCCTAAAACACAGCATGGTGCCTGGTTCATAACAGGTGTTTAGTGTAAGGAAGACAAGATGGTGGAGCGAAGGACCTTGTGCTCCTCTCAAAACCACACCAAAATCACAACTGCTGAACAAAGTAAAAAAGACTGGGACCTACCAGAAAAGATATTCTATAACCCAAGACTTACAGGAGCCACAACACGCTGGTAGGAGGGGAGCACTGAAGATATGATCAGATGCCATACTCATCTCCCAAGTTCAGTTCAGTTCAGTCCCTCAGTCGTGTCCGACTCGTTGTGACCCCATGAATCGCAGCATGCCAGGCCTCCCTATTCATCAGCAACTCCCGGAGTTCACTCAAACTCATGTCCATCAAGTCGGTGATGCCATCCAACCATCTCATCCTTTGTCGTCCTTCTCCTCCTGCCCCCAATCCCTCCCAGCATCAGAGTCTTTTCCAATGAGTCAACTCTTTGCATGAGGTGGCCAAAGTACTGGAGTTTCAGCTTTAGCATCATTTCTTCCAAGGAAATCCCTGGGCTGATCTCCTTCAGAATGGACTGGTTGGATCTCCTTGCAGTCCAAGGGACTCTCAAGAGTCTTCTCCAACACCATAGTTCAAAAGCATCAATTCTTCAGCACTCAGCTTTCTTCACAGTCCAACTCTCACATCCATACATGACCACAGGAAAAACCATAGCCTTGACTAGATGGAACTTTGTTGGTAAAGTAATGTCTCTGCTTTTGAATATGCTATCTAGATTGGTCATAACTTTCCTTCCAAGGAGTAAGCATTTATTTTTTTTAATTTCATGGCTGTAATCACCATCTGCAGTGATTTTGGAGCCCAAAAATATAAAGTCTGACACTGTTTCCACTGTTTCCCCATCTGTTTGCCATGAAGTGATGGGACCAGATGCCATGATCTTCGTTTTCTGAATGTTGAGCTTTAAGCCAACTTTTCCCCCCTCCTCTTTCACTTTCATCAGCAGGCTTTTTAGTTCCTCTTCACTTTCTGCCATAAAGGTTAAAGCGAGTGACCCATAATAGGTTTTTAGTACTCATTTTTTAGATTTACTTATTCTCATTTATTGAGTACCTACTTGGTACAAGGCACTAGGCTAGACTCAAGAGGTGCAAAGATACCATTACATTTGGAGAACTCTGAGTACTCCCCAGAAAAAACATTTTCCCCCTGAAGTTTTATTGGTGTAATGTCTACTCATCCTCTGGTCTCAATTTCAAATGCCACCTCTTCAAGGAAACCTGTCCTCACTCTCAGATTAGGTCAAATCCCTTTATTAACCATTCTCAACACATGGTATGCTTTTCCTTACTAGTCCTCAAGTAGTAATAGCTAAATAATTAGCCATATAATTATAAAATATTTAAAATATTGCTTATGTAACTGTTTGTCATTTTTAATATCTGTCTTCTTTCTCTACCAGATTGTAAGTTCCACAAGGTCTGAAAGCTTGTCTCTCTTCTACTCAGTGCTGGATGGTTGGCACCAATAGACTGGTATTTAATCATTCTTTCACCCAATAGTTATTCAGCCCTTATCATATAAAAAACATAGAGCACATATCAGACATTCAAGAAATATTTGTGGGCTGAATGAATGAATGTAAGGACTCATGTCTAAAGTCAGAGTCTAATGAGCAAATAATCTTTTATCACAATTTGCTATGGTACAAACTATTTGCCATAAGGAATTCCAAAAGTGAGGCACTGAGTAGGGTGAATTCAAAAGGGAAAAAGCTATCTTTTGGCAGAAGTGATGATTTGGGGAGAAAATAATGAGTATGGATTGTAGCTACTGCTAGAGGGCTGGGTGGTCCACAAAAGGAAATGTTATTATTAATACGAGAACCACTCTTCCCAGTATTCACAGGTGGACTTCAGCTCTATTACAGCACTTTCAGTGAAAGGAATAGGATTTCTTACCTTAATTGAACCATGAATAATACTTCTGTTCTACTTCAAACCAAAAACTATATATGACTCCAGCAGTTGTAAGATAAAAGACTCGAATTTGCAGTACAATCCTGAGAAAAGAAGTATCATTATACTTTTCAATCTTTGAGATTTAATTAAAGTTTAGGAATGAAAAGTGGCTCCATGTCGCTCCCCTAGAAGAACGATGTTCCTATCCTACCATGAGGAACAGCATCATAAAAACACTAAAGTGATAAACATTACAGTCTTCAAGCTCAAAGTTGTCTACCACATAAGACATGAACTTGAGAACATTTTCTTGGCACTTTTGGACTATTTGAACTAAATGGAGCAGAAAAAGACCTTCCCCATTTTTTAAAATTCCATTCACCCTCTTAAAAAGACCAATGAGTCTTTGAATAACTAAACAGTGAGTCTGAAATCATACTTGATTCTAGGAACTTTTACACTGTTGTACTGGGTGGCCTTCAACAGATATTAAAAACCTTTCCTGCAGTACTTCTTTGCAAATAAATCATCTTGAAAACAGCTTTCAAAAACCAGCAAGCCTCCAATAGCACAACCATTGGCTTCCAGTGGTTTCCTTGGCCTTGGCCATATTCAGACAACTCAGGTTTCCCAAAGTTTCCATCATTGCCCATATGTCTAATATAAAGAAAAAAAAAACAAAACACAGGCATCATCTCATCTCCTGTCCCCAACCCCATACAAAATCATAATAAACAAACCAAATACTAATTAAAGGAAAGTCTAAGTAAGTTTCAAGCAGATAATCACCAATATGGCTGTACCAGTTGTTAAAAGGTGGAACCAATTTTAGACTACCTTAATTCATGCAAAGATGGGCTCGATAAAGGATAGAAATGGTACGGACCTAACAGAAGCAGAAGATATTAAGAAGAGGTGGCAAGAATACACAGAAGAACTGTACAGAAAAGATCTTCACNAAGAGTCAGACACGACTGAGCGACTGAACTGAACTGAACTGAATGCTCCCTCTCTCCTTTCCTCTCCAACTATCTGTATAGTCCGGCAAATAAGAGGTTAATGCCTGGCACCTACAGAGGCAGACAGTCTGACTAGTCAGTGCCTGTGCTGCATGTGATTACACAGAGATGGAGATCAGACGGACAGACATAATATTATTCTTGGAAACAGGCAAACATCGTTCATTCTCTATACATACTTCCTGATTCCCTTTATGGTCATCCGACTTTTCTCTAGCTCCTGGAGAATGGGCTAATTTCACAGTTAAAGTAAGAAGCCAACATTTAAATAGAGTTATATTTCCGCAACAACACAGTGCTGCAAAGCTAGCACCAAAAGAGTGTAATAATAATCCAACTCCTACTTTGATTTCATTATGACATGGAAGGTTTTTATCCCCCCGCTAAAGAAGTCTTCCAATAGACTTTGTCATAGGTTTGTAAACCAGCACTCCAGAAGAAGGTCAGCTTGTGCCCCAGGGCTGAGGCAGGCTGAGCCCACTGCACATTTGCCATCTTAGTTCCCCTAATCACTCACTTCCCTAACTAGCCCCTTCCCAGCTCCAGGGTGTCTCCTCTGCCACCCAGGCTCCACCCTACCACTCTTTAAAAATGTCTCTCATATTCTGGCAAAAATTTCCAGAAATTCATTTTTGCATTCCTTCTCTCTGGGTGTTTACAGTTTCTTAATGAGCCAGGGTACTTATCAAAACTTCTCCAATAAAAAGCAACCCATGAAAATTCTGGGAATTTGAGGCTAAACATTAACAAATGAGTGTGTTCCCTTGAAGAAAAGGACACCCCAACTGCCGGTGAACCCCTGCTAGGTTCCACATTCCCCACCAGCTGGTCATTAGCATGCATTTGTAGTTGGGTGGTCCTAGGGGCATGCCAGTACTCTTGCCTGGCAAATCCCATGGATGGAGAAGCCTGGTGGGCTGCCGTCCATGGGGTCGTGAAGAGTCGGACACAACTGAGCGACTTCACTTTCACTTTTCACTTTCATGCATTGGAGAAGGAAATGGCAACCCTCTCCAGTGTTCTTGCCTGGAGAATCCCAGGGACGGCGGAGCCTGGTGGGCTGCCGTCTATGGGGATGCACAGAGTCAGACACGACTGAAGCGACTTGGCAGCAGCAGCAGCAGCAGGGGCACCTAGCCCAACAGAGGGTTGGGTGTGGATTCAGGGGTAGTCCCTCACCCAGCATTTAAGAATGAGTTCATTTACATGGCGCTGTGGTCTGAATCTTCCCAAAATCCACATACCCGAATCCTAACCCAGTGTCATGAAGTTAGGAATTGAATTATGCTATTAGGTCATGAGGGTGGAGCCCTCATGACGGATCAGTGCTTTTTTTAAATTCATTCTTATTGGAATATTGATTTACAATGTTGTTTTACTTTCTGCTACAACAGCAAAGTGAATCAGTTACACTTTTATGTATATCCACTATTTTTTTAGAATCTATTCTCATATAGGCCTAGAGAGTATTGAGTAGATCTCCCTGTGATATACAATAGGTCCTTATTAGGTATCTATTTTATACATAGTAGTGTGTATATGTCAATCCCAGATTTCCCAATTTATCCTTCCCTACCCTTTCCCCACTTTGGTATCCATAAGTCTGTTTTCTACATTCGTGACTCTATTTCTGTTTCATAAATATAAGAACCATCCTCCAGCCCCAAAGCTCTCTTTTGCCCTTTTAAGACACAATGAGAATTCTGCAGCCCAGAAGAGTACCCTCGCCCAACTATGTGGCCACCCTGACCTTGGACTTCCAGCCTCCAGAACTGTANTTTCTACATTCGTGACTCTATTTCTGTTTCATAAATATAAGAACCATCCTCCAGCCCCAAAGCTCTCTTTTGCCCTTTTAAGACACAATGAGAATTCTGCAGCCCAGAAGAGTACCCTCGCCCAACTATGTGGCCACCCTGACCTTGGACTTCCAGCCTCCAGAACTGTAGGAAATAAATTTCTGTTGTTTATAAGCTACTCCATCTGTGGTATTTTGTTGCAATAGCCTGAATGGAGTAAGACGCATGGGGACACAGGGATCCTGTGAAAAGAAAGTTGTATTGGGACTTCCCTGATAGTCCAGCGGCTAAGACTCTGCGCTCTCATAGCAGGATGCATGGTTCAATCCCTGGTCAGGGAACTGGATCCCACATGCCACAACTAAAACACCACACATTCTGCAACCAAGAACTTCAATGCCACAACTAAGACTGGCACAGCCAGCTAAACAAATAAATTAATTAATAAAAAAAACTCAACCCTGCAAACTTTCGGCCCATTTAAGGACCAGCCCAACTTCCACTGGAGCAGTAGCACATGTACCCTCAAGAGTCTAAAAGGTTCCCTCAAGCACACAGCTGAGATGGTATCCACATGGACTCCCCCATCACCATTTCTTCTTATTATTATGGCCCAAACTGGCTGGCTGTTGATTTGCATACATCCAAGCTGGATGGCATCACTGACTCGATGGACGTGAATCTGAATGAACTCTGGGAGTTGGTGATGGACAGGGAGGCCTGGTGTGCTGCGATTCATGGGGTTGCAAAAAGTCGGACACGACTGAGCGACTGAACTGAACTGAACTGAACTAATATCAGCTTTTATTTTGCTCAAAATGACATGTGCCTGACTGAGTGAAAATCATTAGTACACATTAACGTAGTTAAGATATGTTTTGAATTTCTCCAGAACACTTTCATGCATTAGAGAAGGAAATGGCAACCCACTCCAGTGTTCTTGCCCGGAGAATCCCAGGGATGACGGAGCCTGGTGGGCTGCCGTCTACGGGGTCACACAGAGTCGGACATGACTGAAGCAACTTAGCAGCAGCAGCAGCAGCAGTGACAGAACACTGCAGTCTAAGCACTTTCCCCTCCGGGGACTAGAAATCAAATTTCCCCTTTTATATCCAACATGCTTTTATACAACAGTTTCTCTGAAGTATCCCTTCACACAAATTTCCCAAATTTCAAACTCTTCATTTGTCATCATCTGTAGTCGTTTCATCACTAAGTCGTGTCCGACTCTTTGTGATCCCATGAACTGCCACACACCTGGCTTTCCTGCCCTTTACTATCTCCCAGACGTTGCCTAAACTAATGTTCATCATCTGTATCGACTGTCAAATCATGGTCATGGGTAAAGGTGGCAAAAATGGGACTTCACACTTGTTTTTCAGCTCTCTGCTCACCACTCAAAGAAATTAATGTCTACTTTTTTTCTTTTTTTGCCACGGGCTCTAAAAAAACCCTCCAAACATGAATTTTTAAATGGAGAAGGTGTTTCCCAATTATATGAAGCAGAGGGAATCATTAAACAGGCACCTCCCACTCTGGGGGAAAGTCCACACATTAAACACTAGTCATCGTAAAATAGAAGTACCCTAAACAGAGACTTTATGCTACACCATGGCACCTTCAGCCTGCATTTAGTGGGCTTGGCTTCTCAGTAAGTCTACTCCAAAGCTGCTGATAGTGTTCAATTAATCAATGGGGAATTGGACTTTGTGATGCAGAGCAATGAAGTGCTAACGAGGACCACGTGTGGCTGTGAATGGCCTCCATGTGACCAGCCAGGCTTGCCAAGCGGACAGAAAATGCTTAAGACAGAGCTATTGGGAATCTTAGAGGGTAACCCCCAGCAGTAATGCTGTGTGTCCTGGGGAGTGCCAAGGGTCTCGAAAACCTTCCAGATGGTATGGTGACATTTTGTGTCGATTTAATTTCAGTTGTGTCAAGTTAGGAATAAATGCACTAGTTTTCAAGACATAGTGTTTGCAAAATATTGGGGGAAGTTCCTAGATGATTAATAATGATCATTATGGTCATCATGGGTCCATGATCCTTCAACACATAACAATCGAAGTTAATTTAATTCATTAAGAAGAACGAGTGCATTGGAAAAAATAAACATATCCAAATTATGCCACCCTTTGTCATTCCCACCTGAACTAATCATGCAGAGTTGATAACTAGTTAACATATCCAAAATATGCCTTGAAAGACTTGAGTGCAAGGCCAACTTCAACTTTTAATCAGCCCTTAAGATTCACACGTTTTTACATTTGGCATTTCCGTCAATTTATCAGCCTGACATTAACTGCATGTTGATATTAATGACTCATGTCGAATTTCTAAGTCAACATTTCTTAGCCAGGGGTGTGCCTCTGAGTAGCCTGGAGAGATTTTGAACATGACATGCTGATTCCCACACCTGGAGGGGCTGACTGAGCATGGTCTGGGGCTGGCTCTGAAATTCTTATTTTTTTTAATTATTATTTATTGGCGTATAGTTGCTTTACAATGCTGTGTTAGTTTCTTCTACAAACAAAGTATAGCAAAGTGAATCAGCTATACATATACATTACCCCCTCTTTTTTAAATTTCTTTCCCATTTAGGTCACCACAGAACATTGAGTAGACTTCCCCATGCTATACAGTAGGTTCTCATTAGTTATCTATTTCATAAATAGTATCATTAGTGTTTATACATCAGTCCCAATCTCCCAATTTAACACCACCCCATTCCCCTCTAGGGTGTCCATATTAGAAAAAATGGTACAGGTGATCTTAAAGGAAAATAGAGACACAGAAGTGGAATCCTTGTTTTTATTTTTTCTTTTTCTTTTTTTTAACTTTATTTTACTTTACAGTACTCTATTGGTTTTGGCATACATTGACATACCTTACACAGAGTGTAGTTTGCATATAGGTTTAGGAATAAATGCACTAGTTTTCAAAAAGAAAACATGATTCAGGGACTTTCTTGGCAGTCCAGGGGTTAAGGCTCCATGCATTCACTGTTGGGGGCATAGGTTCTCTCCCTGGTTGGGGAACTAAGATCCCTCAAGCCACATGGCACAAGTTAAAAAAAAAAAAAGAAGCAATATTCAATCAACATTTTTTATTTCTATACAACTTTAAAGATGCTGTATTTCTTTTTACTTATATACAACTTTCAACCTGTCATGTGAAGCAAGGTAAATGTTCTCAGAAGACAGGGTAGTCTGTTGCTGAAGCTCACAATGATAAAACATATAGAAAGAAACAGGAGAACTTGTTTTATCACAAGAGGCCCGACAAAACTGAAATGCACCATCAGTGACAATGCAGCAAAAAATCAAAGAAAGGTTTTGAGCAGGAAAAATGGTAAGGCCTGCAGGGTCTCTCAAACAAGCCTGAAGAGGCTGCAAAAAGCTGTGCTGCTCTGTTTTTAACAGTCAGGACATGGAAGCAACCTGAATGTCCGTTAACAGAGGAGTGGATAAAGAGGATGTGGTACATATAAATATATAATAGAATATGACTCAGTCCTAAAAAGGAAAGGAATTGTGCCATTTGCAGAGACATGGATGGACCTAGAGACTGACCCTCAGAATGGAAAAAGTCAGAAATGAAAACAAATATCATATATTAATGCACACATGTGGAATCTGGAAAAAGGGTACAGGTGAACTTACCTGCAAAGCAGAAATAGAGACACAGATGCAGAGAACAAATGTATGGATACTAAGAGGGGGAAGGGGTGAGTGGGATGGACTGGGAGATTGGGATTGACAAATACAGCTATTGATACTATGTATAAAACAGATAACTAATGAGAACCTACTGCACTGCCCAGGGAACTCAGTGCTCTGTGGTGACTTAAATGAGAAGGAAATCCAAGGAAGAGGGTATATGTGTATGTATAGCTAATTCACTCTGCTGTACAGCAGAACTAACACAGTATTGTAAAGCAACTATGTTCCAATTTTTTTTAAAGAAATGGTGCTACTGCTGATGCAGACACTGATGGTGTGGCTGAGCACCAGGGCTGAGCACACTCAGGCTGAAGGATGCAGGCATCAGGCGACAGGCACCTGCATGGCCCGGACAGCCACGACTCCAACACCATGCAGAGCAGCCAGCACTTTGTGACTTTGCATCTCACTTGGAGCCATAGGTGCAACTCCATAAGGAAAGGAGGAAATGGCAAAACAGCAAACACTGGATTACTTTTTTAAGTTAATGCAGAAGGAGAACAGGACAAGCAAACCAGAGCAGCCCTGGAGCCATAGCATGCTGTCCTTCATTCCCTCCCCTCCCCCTCTTGTCCGTAACTCAGAAGCCCGCACACCTCACTGTACAGGTCCACCAAGATCACCTCATGCTTTCTGAAAGGCAAAGTGCTCTAGGTACTGCAGTCTTTTTAAAATGTATCAGGGGCTTAAAATGTTTAAAACTTTTATTGGGTTTTTAGAAGAGCATTCCTTACTAGACGCTACACGTGTTGAATGTTCCACCCAATTCTATTTTTCCCATAAGCACTATCATTTTTATTAGATGAAATTCTATCATGTCTCAATTTTTAATAAAACATCTATTACACTGTAGAAGAAACAACTATATTATCTCATTTAATCCTCCTTTTATCCCTGCTTTACAAAAGAAGACGCTAAACCCTGGGAGTGGTTTTCATTTGACGCTGCTGCTGCTGCTAAGTCATTTCAGTCGTGTCCGACTCTATGCGACCCCATGGACTGCAGCCTACCAGGCTCCCCCATCCATGGGATTTGCCAGGCAAGAGTACTGGAGTGGGTTGCCATTGCCTTCTCCATCATTTGATGCTAAAATCCCACATCTGGAGCATTTTTCCCAATTTGTGTTCCTCTTCTTTCCTCTAATATAACGTTTGCCAAGTTCCTCTACCATTCAAAAGCCTTTTACCAGGATGTCACACTGAGAAAAATCATGGTGGGGAGTAAAGCTCCCAGCCCCATTGAAAGGGGAGAATTTGTTCAGCATCCAAATGGAAACTGGTATTTAGGTCAAAAGTTCACACACACACATACACAAAAGAAAAAGTGTTCTCAAAAGACATCCTTAAGGCCCAAAGAAAGAAAAAAACTTCCAACAAATAGATCCTAAAGACAAAATAATCCAACTGGCAATCTGAAATAATGTAGGCAATTTTCCCTAAGTGACTGATCACTACTGCATGACCTTCCCCAAGGTCAGTAGCAGAACAGGAATTAGAAAGATCAAATTGAGACCTTCTTTACTGCTTTTAAATATTGTTTCTGTTACTTGGACTGTTCTTATTTCTGCATCCGACTGTTCTCCTTGCTATATTTCACACCCCATCTGGCTTCACATCAGAAGAACAAGGTCAGTATTTGTTTATAATGAAATAGGGGTGTGATGGTGAATCATACAGATGTGTATTTTACTTGGAACAAATGCAGTTCACCTTTCTTCTCTGAGTAAGTTCAAATCTTGAGAGAGACGGCAGTATATATGCCTTCAAAAGGAGGCCCTCCCTGGGTATTCAAAACATATTTTATCCAACCACAAGATCCTCTTGTTTCAAGCAAGAAACATCTAGAAAGAAAAAGACACTTTCTGTAACACACTTGTTGGACACTGGTTATTTCTTTTGGGACAAATGTTAAATATTAACAGAGAAACAAAATTATTTGTATGGAATTAAGGAGTAAGGGGTAGAAATGAATGATTTCCAAAAAGTGCATCTGTGATGTGGAGGAAAGGGAATCTTCATACACTGTTGGTTGGTGGGAATGTAAATAGTTTACAGCCACTGTGGGAAAAAGTATGGAGGTGTCTCAAACAACTAAAAATAGAACTACCATCAGTTCAGTTCAGTTCAGTCTCTCAGTCGTGTCCGACTCTTTGAGACCCCATGAATCGCAGCACGCCAGGCCTTCCTGTCCATCACCAACCCTCAGAGTTCACCCAGACTCACATCCATCGAGTCAGTGATGCCATCCAGCCATCTCATCCTCGGTCGTCCCCTTCTCCGCCTGCCCCCAATCCCTCCCAGTATCGTCTTTTCCAATGAGTCAACCCTTCACATGAGGTGGCCAAAGTACTGGAGTTTCAGCTTTAGCATCATTCCTTCCAAAGAAATCCCAGGGCTGATCTCCTTCAGAATGTGTAGCTTCCTGAGCTACACAGGAAGCCCATGATAAACCTAGAGAACGTAGTAAAAAGCAGAGACATCACCTTGCCAACAAAGATCCATCTAGTCAATTCCTGGGTCAGGAAGATCCACTGGAGAAGGGATAGGCTACCCACTCCAGTATTCTTGGGCTTCTCTGGTGCTCAGATGCTAAAGAATCCGCCTGCAATGCAGGAGACCTGGGTTTGATCCCTGGGTTGGGAAGAGCCCCTGGAGAAGGGAATGGCTACCCAGTTCTCCAGTATTCTGGCGTGGAGAAATCCACGGACTGTACAGTCCATGGGGTTGCAAAGAGTCAGATACAACTGGGTGACTTTCACTTTCTCGGTTTATCATAGCTTTCCTTCCAAGGGGCAAATGTCTTTTAATTTCATGGTTGCAGTCACCATCTGCAGTGATTTTGGAGCCCAGGAACATAAAGTCTGTCACTGCTTCCACTTTTTCCCCTCTGTTTGCCACAAAGTGATGGAGCAAGATTGTGAATCACTATGTAATATTATGTAATATTGTACATACGTAAAATATTATACTTATGTAATACATAAGTAATATGTAACTTACATAATATTATACACCAACTATTCTTATTGCTTAGTTACTAAGTCGTGTCCGACTCTTTTCAACCCCATGGAGAATGCCTTGCCAGAAGCCTCTGTCCAGGGGATTTCCCAGGCAAGAATATCAACTATACCGCAATCCAAAAAAATGTAAAATATAAATAAACAAGTACATCTGTAACATCCTGAAACGTACATTTCCTCAGATCCTTTGCTTCAGGTTTTTAAGAAGAGTTTGAAATAAATGTTTCTATGTTAAGGTAGAATGCTAAGGCTAAGATGAAGAGAACCAACCCCACTGAGCTCTTAAAACAGTGACAGAATAGGCCCAATCTTGCAGCATCCAGCAGATTATCTCCCCTTTGGAAATAGGCAGGAACTAAAGATATACAACACACTTTCCATTAGATCTCTATTTTATTTCCTTTGTGGCCACATGTGTCTGTCGACTCTTGACCACAGAATCAGAATGTTGAAAAACTTTGAGGGTTCATCGAATCCACACCCAGGCTTATAGGAAGACCTCCCACTAAACCTCCAGACACATGGGGACTTTATCCTCTTTTTAAAGACCTCCACGAAGTCTTTACAAAAAGTATTCAACCACGAGCTCTCCTGCCAGCAGGAGACTCGGCTGGTTGAATCTGCATTGGCCCCACCCCCATTAATCAATCCCACCCCACAAAGAGGAACAGGCCCTTTGCTCTAAACATCCCAACATCTGCCTGCGTTCCTGTGCCTGGTGTTGGCCAATCCACCCCCAAGTCAGCAAGTTCAGTTCAGCTCAGTTGCTCAGTAGTGTCTGACTCTTTGCAACCCCATGGACTGCAGCATGCCAGGCTTCCCTGTCCATCGCCAACTCCTGTGGTCCACTGGAGAAGGGAATGGCAAACCACTTCAGTATTCTTGCCTTGAGAACCCCATGAACAGTATGAAAAGGCAAATCAGCAAAGCCCTGTTCTAAGTTGGGGTCAAGACACAGGTGTGGGTCATTTTCCCGCGCCTCTGGTCAGCCCCCACGTGACCATCAGCAGTACCTCTGCCGCAGAGAGGCCTCCATGAGGGAAGGCAAATTTCTGAACACTGGGGAGCTTTGGATGTTTTTTGTTTGTTTGTTTGTTTGTTTAGCAGTACCATGCATGTGGGATCTTCGTTTCCCAACCAGGACTGCAGCCCATACCCCCTGCATTGGAAGCACTGAGTCTTAACCACTGGACCACTGGGGAAGTCCCTGGAAGGTTTTATTCTTCACAAGGAAAAAAAGTTTCACAGATCACCTATTAGGGAGGCTGCATGTGGCACCTGATATGAAATATTGGCCTTTTTTTAAATAACAATGGATTGATCATTATTTAGTTTCCCCAAATCAGATTTCCAACCAAGCCTCAAGGTTTGCAGGGCCAGCTTCTAACAGAATTCCCACTCTGCCAGCTTGAAGCAGCAGGGAAGTAAACTTTGTGTCCCTCATTAATATGAAAGAATTGAGGTGCTAGGAACAGCCCCAGGACTAAAGAAACAGGTACTAACATGCCGGTTCCTGGGAAATGTTTATGGCCAGAAAACTGAATGAGACACACTCCTTCAGCTGGAGGGATGGATCACCTGCTTTCCTCTGTCACCCATTCCACCTCAGAGGGGTTCCCGGAATAGCCTTGCCTCCACTTTCCCTGGCAGTGACTCAGCATTCCCTCACGTGTGCGCACTCAGTGCTTCAGTCATGTCCTGCTCTTTGCAACCCCATGGACCGTAGCCCACCAGACCTCTCCGTCCATGGGACTTTCCAGGCAAAAATACTGGAGTGGGTTGCCATTTCCTTTTTCAGGGGATCTTCCCGACTCAGGGCTCGAATCTGCATCTCCTGCGTCTCCTGCATTGCAGGTAGGTTCTTCAGGGCTGAGCCACCAGGGAAGCACATTCCCTCATTGTTATTGTTCAGTCGTCCAGTCATGTCCAACTCTTTGCAACCCCATGGACTGCAACATGCCTGGCCTCCCTGTCCCTCAGAATCTCCCAAGTTCCCAGGTAGCGCTAGTGGGAAAAAAAAAAAAAAATCACCTGTTTGTGTGTCTGTGCAGGAGACATAAGAGATGTGAGTTCAATCCCTGGGTCGGAAAGATTCCCTGGAGGAGGGCATGGCAACCCACCCCAGTATTCTTGCCTGGAGAATCCCATGGACAGAGGAGCCTGGCAATAGGGTCACAAAGAGTCAGATATGACTGACGAAACTTAGCATGCATATAAGGAATTAGTAACATTCCCTCATAGTGATTATCAAATAGCCAACAGGGAAATTTGGGAATTACCAAAAAGTAATCAAAGCAGCTTGGATCATGTAAAGAAGTAGAGTGATTACTGCACCCCTAACCTTCAGCAGTCCACCTTGAGATTGGTGAAGAGCCATCACCCCCTGGGGGAAATGGAGCCCTCTCTCACTATCTGCCTCTGTTTCAGCCACAAAAGCAGAGAGACCTCAAGCTGTGTGAAGAGAAGGATCCCGGGTTACTGATGTGACTATCCACTCCAGTCTTCAATGACACAACCCTGGAAGAAACCCAAGACCCAGCTGGAACTGGAGAAGCCTTCAGGAGCAATCTCTAGTCAGATGGCTCAGACTTTCAAAAGCCCAGACTCCTCAAACCAAAACTGTATCCCAGAGAGTAAGATAAACCATCTACGCCCTTGCAGATGAAACCACTTGCTTCTCTTTAACGTTCACTCATTTTAAGTTTTCTCTGAAGGCCTCCCTTAAGCCCAAATCAGATTGAGATATTTAGTGTAACAACTATGAAATGCCCCCTCCTTAATTTATCATAATCATCTTCAACTTGTATCCTTATCCACTGAAAACTCACATCCAAGTTCCTATGACCCCTAACAACTCAGATGACCTTGAACTGATGTGTGAATTTGGATCCTGTTAAATCACTGTTCCCAAAGCTGGGGTCTTCCTTTCTTTCACATGGTGACTTGCCCAGACTAAAAGAGGACATTTTTACATGGCCAACAGATTGCTTACACAAACTAGCTTCATGTGACTTTTAAAGAAAGCACATAAATTACACCATCATAAAGCTTTCTCTTTGGGGGTTTGTAACTAGACTGTCATAAATAGCAGACTTGATCATCTTTGGTCCATAATCCAGATGTCACCGTCTTCCAGTGCTAGCCACATGATTCTTAGGAAGGGGAGCAGCGCCCCCTGCTGGTCTGCCCTGCAGGCTGAGTTTTTACAAGCGGGAAATCTGGGTACAAAGTCGTCTGATGCTGAAATCCCTTGTAGTTAAGAGGGGAAATGAAGGTTTGAATACAACGTTCTTCATTTCCTCAGCAACACACACTGTAGCAAAGAGAGGCTCACATTTCTCTCATTATTATTTCTAGCATTTAATAGAGCCAGTCACATTAGAACTGATGACACCTCCATGGCATTGTTCCCCATTGGTAATGGGGTGTGACAAAACTAAGTGGACTCAACTCTTTCGACTCTGTGTAATACTCCCACCCCTGAACAAGAGATCAGCCTTACTGGCAATCTTTGAGTGGTCCCTGGAGAACCACAGCGGGACAAGGACAGCCCACTTGAGATGGCAGGCTCTGATTCTGTCCGACTCAGCTTATGCTCCAGACACCGATGAAGAGCTTGAGTTTGCAGGAAGAAATCCCTAAGCATCAGACCCCATACAGATTATAAAACCTGACCTGACCATTTACTACTAAAATAATGCCGATGGATCCAGAAAACCAGGAGACCCTTTAGGTGGCTGGGGTGTATAGCCTGGTAAAAGTACAGTCATTCACTATTCAACAAAAATATCATTGTGTTCAACAAACATTTAGTGAGTACTGACAATGCCCTGGCACTGCACAGACATCAATAATATAACGGTGAACAAAAATAAATCAATAAAACCTGCTTGATGTCCAGAATGAACATCTTACAAACCACAGCAAAGAACGCAGAGGAAAGCGCATGGTGTCACAGGGCATATAAAGTCTGGGAGAGTGGGCTACAGTGTCGCCGAGGAAGTAACATTAGAACCGAGACCAGGAGAAAGAAGGGGAGTTACTGGAGGTTGACGGGGAGCATTCCAGGCAGAGCAATGAGCCTATGAAAAGCAACTAATTGCCAGGCAGAGATGGTCAAGTCATTGGATGTGAAACTGCCATGGGTGTCCACGCCTTTATGATGGTGTTTCTATAAAACTGACTCCAAAAAATATTGCAGAAGCCAATAAATCTTTCCCAGCAATTTGCCAAATTCCTGCAGCAAATTGAGTCATCAGATTTTGTCTCCGGAAATGAGAGAATAGTGGCCAAGCCTTCTACAGACTGGGCAGTCCTCCGATCCTAAAGTCTACTGCCTGGGAATTCTGGATCCCACTGTTACTGTCTCTGTACAAATAACAGACTCGGGATCTCTCAACTTCCCAGACCCAGGCATTCTTGCTATACTTCATGGTGACTCCACACTACAAAGTCCCAGAGTTTCATCCTAATCTTTGACAATGCCTTGGAAAGATTATTTTAGTTCGGCTATTTTAACAAGCACTCATTGAGAACTTAATATGTGCCCGGTAGTGGTAAAGAACCTGCCTGCCAATGCAGGAGACATGAAAGTTATGGGTTCAATCCCTGGGTCAGTAAGATCCCCTGGAGGAGGACAAGGCAATCCACTCCAGCATTCTTGCCTGGAGAATCCCATGGACAGAGGAGCCTGGTGGGCTACAGTCCATNATTGAGAACTTAATATGTGCCCGGTAGTGGTAAAGAACCTGCCTGCCAATGCAGGAGACATGAAAGTTATGGGTTCAATCCCTGGGTCAGTAAGATCCCCTGGAGGAGGACAAGGCAATCCACTCCAGCATTCTTGCCTGGAGAATCCCATGGACAGAGGAGCCTGGTGGGCTACAGTCCATAGGGTCACAAAGAGTCAGACACGACTGAGTACATGTGCCCAGTAAGTGCTAAGTACTTCACAAATAGTAACTCCTTTAATCCTCATGATAATCCTAAGAGGTAGTTACTAACATTATTCACACATTACTAATGGAGAAACTGAGGCACCCAGAAGATGAGAGGCTTTTCTAAAGTCACTCAGTCAGTACGTGGCAGAGACATAATTTGGCTTCTAGAAACCAAGCTCAAAACTATCACTCCAGGCAGCCTCCTCTTGTTAACAGTAAATCTTAAGATTCATTCAAGCAACAGCCCTTTTTTACCTAGTTGTAAAGTCTATGTCTCAGAAGGATAGACTCTATCAATTTGACCCCCTAAATCTATCTCAGGTCTTTGTCTCCCTCCTGTTGGCTTTTGCACCAGCCCCGTTCCATTCTCCCTGGTGATCATCACAGCATCCTAGGTGCTCTCTAGGCTCCAGGTCTTCTTCCCTTCTCATTCACACCCCACACCATTCATAGCGCTCTAGAAACAAACGTTTGTTCTGGGTATAACCTTCACCCACCCACCACTGCCTACAGATGGAAGTTAACCCTCACTTCGGGTCCTCCACGAGGTGGCCCCAGCCTACTTCTGCTATCTCATTTCCCAAATCTCCACTCTACCACACCTGCTCCTCCTGTATCACTGGCCCCCTACCTTCCTCCAGGGGCCAACACTTCCGTGCTGTCCACGTGCTGGCCCTCCTCCTGGGAAGTCTTCCCATTCTCCTCTTTGAGGCTCAGGTAATAACTCCCTTGCCAGGCCTCCCCACGCCCCACAGGATCTTTCTTTTCTTTGTGATACCTCTAAACCTTGTGTATAGGGTGCTGGTGCCAGGCTGGGAACTGGAGTGAGGAAAATGGGACATCTGATGAAGGAGCACATTCAGGACATGTCAAAACACCCAGTAATTGAGATGAGTAATGTTTTCATTGTGGGAGAAAATNCAAAGTGTGTCCTGGACCAAGCGCATTGGCATTAACTGGGGACATGTGACAAATGTAAGTTCTCTGGCCCCACTCCAGAAATACTGACCTGAAAAAAAAAAAGAAAAAATCTGGATGGACCAGCACTCCTTTCCCCTTTTTTGGCCCAGCTAAATGGCTTGTGGGGTCTCAGTCTGTCTCTTATACACATCTAGATGTGTATAAGAGACAGGCTATACAACCATCACCACTTTCCATTTCCAGAATTATTCAGCTTCCCAACAGAACCTCTGCAGCCATTAAACTCCCTTCTCCTTTCACTCTCAGTTCAGTTCAGTTCAGTCGCTCAGTCGTGTCCGACTCACTCTAGCCTCTGGTAAAAAATGATTCTACTTTCTGTCTCTAGGACTTTGTCTAGTCTGCGTACTGCATATAAGTGGAATCATGCAGTATTTTTCAACTAGCCTAACAAAATGAAGATAAATAATACTTAAATGCAATGGTTTTGGTGCGGTGGGGATTGGGCTTTGGTTGGGCGGGGAGGGAGGGGGTTGGCTCCCCGCAAAAGGGCATGCAGAATCTTCGTTTCCTGACCAAGGATTGAACCCAAGTTCCATGCAGTGCAAGTGCTGAGTCTTAACCACTGGACCACCAGGGAAGTTCCAATGCAATTCTTTTAATAATCAAAATTAATGCAAACCATTCAAGAGGAATAAAGCATCAAAATTTTAGATAAAAGCAGGATCAGTATCACTGATTTTTCCTCTTGCTTGAGGATCCAATATGGCTCAGAATTGATCCCGTTTTTACTGAAATTTTTAATATTTTGTTAATTGTAGATTTTTGTATTAATTTTGATTTTTTTAAATATTGCATTAAAATTTCATTTGTCTGAATTACTGATTTTTTTTTTTGGCACTCCCTTATATGTTGCACTTAAGGCAAATACTTCACACATCTTACCCTAGTTCCAGCTCTGCTGGTGCCAAAATCCATCCTCACAGTACCCCAAATAAGCAAACAATCAGGGTAAGAAATAATATGTTTGTCTGCAAACTCAGCTTCAGGACAAGTCCTCCTGTAGTCATCATTCCTCAGTGAAACTGCTGCCTGCAAGCCCTTCTTACACCCCAGATCCACGCCAGCACATAGCCCTGCACTGCAAATCAGGCCACACTGTGGTATCTGCCTTCCATCTGCCTTTCAAGTCTGTGAGCTCTCTGAGAGCAGAAATGGAGTCTTTTCCATCTCTGTGCCCACAGTGCATCATACAGAATTGGGTTCATGGAAGAAACTTAACAATTACTTGTTGAATGAAAGCCCCTCGGCTCTTTTTCCCATCATTAATAAGTATTTCAAGGTAATGCAATGAGACTTAGATGTTACCTAGTTTAGATCCAATAATCCATATACAATTATTATATATTCTGCATAATATAAATTTTGAGATTAGTCTCATAATCCAGTGGTCCCCAACCTTTTGGGCACCAAGGATGAGTTTCATGAAAGACAATTTTTCCGTAGACTGGGAGTGTGTGGTGGATGGTTTCAGGATAATTCTTATAAGGAGCGTGCAACCTAGGTCTCTTGCCTGCATAGTTTACAGTAGGGTTCATGCTCTTATGAGAGTCTAATGCCACCACTGATGTGACAAGAGGTAGAGTTCAGGAGTTAATGTGACTGATGGGGAGCGGTTGTAAACACAGATGAAGTTTCTCTAGCTTGACCCTGCTCACCTCCTACTCTGTGGCCCAGTTCCTAACAGGCCACAGACCAACAGCGGTCCAAGGCCCAGGGGCTGGGGACTCCGGCCATAACCTATATAGATCCATATTGAAGCACTGGTGTTTTAGAAAGTCCTAACTTTGGCGTGGATATTTCAGAGCTACTTGGTCTCCATTTTGTTTTTGAACCTCTAAACTAGGGACGGCCGACTCTCATTTCCCCATGCTACCTTTGCCCACTCGCCATCCACTTGGGCAGCCGTGCCACAGAGGAGGGGCAAGCCTTGAGGATTGTCTGTTTCTCCCAGGCACTGATTCTGCCTCTGTCTCTGCTTGACCAGAGTCCTGTCTGAATGCTACCCTGGTGCTCTTGGCTGTCTCACTGCTGGCTTACCGAACTGGCTGTGCCTTCAGTAGGAATGTCTGCCCCTGTGCAGTTTCCTGGTCTTACTTCCTGTCTTGTGGCCACAGTCCTGACGTTGGCTTGAAGTCTTCAACCACAGCCTATGGCCAGAGTCCCTGGGTTTCAGGTACTGGCATTGTGATTTACAGACTTCTCACATTTGAAATTAGTTTGGACCCCACTGCCTCAATTGAGATTTCCCTTCTTATTTGATGCCAAAAGAAAATGTGGTTTCCAAATTCTTAAGTGCCTAGAATTGTTCATCTGGTTTTACATCTAGAGCAAAACCAAACAACCCAACATCCAAAATTTTAGCTCCTGAATTTATCGTCCACTTCAGAGTCAAATATCCCCACCCTAATGAAGTTCATTTTGCCAATAACTAGAGTTTTGCTTGGATTGAGTTCTTTATAGCTGTTGGACCACTTAACTTCATAACAGGAAAATTTCTTCCTCTTCTTCAGGATGCCCTTTCTCTATTGCCTCCATAAATAGTCTTCTATCAGTCTGCAGAATTAAACCAAGTGACATAAGAGGTGTTATCAACAAGGTATCCAGGAGGAATGAGATAGACAACAATTGTCTTGCAACTGCTGTATTACCTTTCACAATATTTTTAAACAAAGTCTGAGCTGAAATCCAACTGCTCTTTCCAATTTGATGGATGCCAACATTAACTAACAAATACAGACCAAAACTGGAAGAAATGGATGAGTTCAAGGAAGACGTAACACTGAAATCCATGTCTCCCATGAGACTATGGGAGAACAGCCAATTCATGACTTTTAGTCAGGAAATAAATGCCCTTAAGCATTCAGAAAAGTATAAAGGGAAGAATACTGTGGCTCCTCATGGCATAATTCAGGCATGTGAAGGTAAATGTATTTCATGGCATCAATCCAAATCTCTTTCTTTATTTGAAGGTGAAGGTGAAGTCGCTCAGTCGTGTCCGACTCTTTGCGACCCCATGGACTGTAACCTACTAGGCTTTCTGTCCACGGGATTCTCCAGGCAAGAATACTGGAGTGGATTGCCATTTCCTTCTCCAGGGGATCTTCCCGACCCAGGGATCAAACCCGGGTCTCCAGCATTGGAGGCAGATGCTTTAACCTCTGAGCCACCAGGGAAGCCCTTTCTTTATTTAGATGGTGATTATAATCAATACACAATAGTAAAGAATCTGCCTGCCAATGCAGGAGACTCAGGAAATGCAGGTTCAATCCCTGGGTCAGGAAGATCCCATGGAGGAGGAAACGGCAACCTGCTCCAGTATACTTGCCTGAAAAATCCCACAGACAGAGGAGCCTGGCGGGCTACAATCCATGGGGTTGCAAAGAGTCGGACATGATTGAACACACACACCATTTTATGACCAATAAAGCTAACTTTCATTTGTGCTTTGTGAAATTAGTATTTAGTATACCCATCTTAGGTAGCTTGGCTAAATACGTAATGGTAAATTTACTATGATGATATTATGTTTACATATACATACCATATTAGTTTAGCTGGCTTCCCAGGTGGCTCAGTGGTAAAGAACCTGCCTGCCAATGCAAGAGACATGGGTTCAATTCAATGCCTAGGTCAGGAAGATCCCCTGGAGAAGGAAATAGCAACCCACTCTAGTATTCTTGCCTGGGAAATCCCCTGGACAGAGGAGCCTGGTGGGCCACAGTCCAGGGGTAGCAAAAGAGCTGGACTCGACTTAGTGGCCAAGCAATAACAACCGTGTTCGTTTTCCAGGGCTGCTGTAACAAAGTGCCACAGACCGGGTGCTTTAACAAGAGAAAGTTATTGTCTTACAGTTTGGCGGCTACAAGACCAAAAGCAGGGTACTGGCAACGTTGGTTCCTTCTGGAGACTGTAAGGTAGGGATCTGCTCCAGGTCCTTCTCCTTGGCTTGTAGATGACCTTCTCTCTCTGTCTCTCAATGTCATTTTCCCGCTATGCTTGTCTGTCTCTGTCCAAATTTCCCCTTTTCCAAGGACACCAGTCATCTTGGATTAGGGCCACCCAAGACCTAGTTTAGCTTAATTAAGTCTATTAAAATGCTATTTCCAACACTTCCCTGGTGGCTTAGACGGTAAAGCGTCTGTCTACAATGCGGGAGACCCGGGTTCAATCCCTGGGTTGGGAAGATCCCCTGGAGAAAGAAATGGCAATCCACACCAGTACTATTGCCTGGAAAATCCCATGGACAGAGAAGCCTGGTAGGCTACAGTTCATGGGGTCGCAAAGAGTCGGACACGACTGACGTCACTTTCACTTTATGAGGCACTGTGGTTTGGGATTCCAAGATAACTCTTTTAGGGGAGTGGGGCACAATTCAATACATAACCTATACCATGTTTACATGGTACATTATACTTTATTTCATTTTAGAACAGATTTAAGATATCCATGTGTTCATGCTAAGTTGCTTCAGTCATGTCTGACTCTGTGCAACCTATGGACCATAGCCCACAAGGCACCTCTATCCATGGGATTCTCCAGGCAAAATACTGCAGTGGGTTGCCATGCCCTCCTCCAAGGAATCTTCCCGACCCAGGGATTGAACCCGTATCTTTTACATCTCCTGCATTGGCACCACCTGGGAAGCCCAAGATCTCCATATGTATATGTTAACATGAAAAGTAAATTTAGAAAATGTATTGACCTACAAGTTATATGCCAGTTTTTCCCACACTCATGGATGTTCTAGAACAGATGCTTCTCCACAGCACCAGCCTTGTGGAGAACAAAGAAGCAGGACTTCCTTAGTTTCTTCTGGGTCATGATTTTCTGATCTTAGCATGAATTTTATGTAATGGAGGGCTATGGGAAAGTTTTATTTTTAATATTTATTTTAATTTATCTATTTATTTGGCTGCTCCAGGTCCTAGCTGCAGCACATGGGATCTTTAGTTGCAGCACATGGAATCTAGTTCCTGGACCAGGTATCGAACCTGGGCCCCCTGCATTGGGAGCTCAGGGTCTTAACCACTGAATCACCAGGGAAGCTCCGTGGAAAAGTTTTAACATGGATATGTTATTCTCAAATTCATTAAGTTCTAGGATTTTTTCTTCTTCTACTTTGGGCTGTGCTGGGTCTTCATTGCAGCACGTGGTCTTCTCTAGTTGGGGCACACAGGCTCTAGAGCACACAGGCTCAGTAATTGCTTCTCTTGGGCTTAGTTGACCCACTGCACATGAAATGCTTAGTTCCCTGACCAGGAATCGAACCTGTGTCCTCTGAGTTGGAAGGTAGATTCTTAACCACTGTATCACCAGGGAAATCCCAAATTCTAGGATTTAAATATCGGGTCTTGTCATGATTGAAAGAGCAATCTACCCTACCTTTACCACAGCTGATCCTGATTCTAATCCCTCTCATTTCACCCAATCAGAACTGGCTACATCATTTTCAAGGCCCAGTACAAAATGAAAATATGGGGCCCTTTGTTCAAAACTTAAGAATTTTAAGACAGCAATATCAGAGCTTAAAATTAAATGTGGGACCCTTCTAAGCACACTGGACCCATGCAACTGCATATAGCCTGTGTGCCTGTGAAACTGACCCTGGGTGTGTGTATTTGAAGTGATCACACCAATTACACATTTTGCAATGGTGAAGATATCATTAAATTGTTTATGTTGGTAAAAGTTTTAGTAGAGGGTACAGAACACAGTACCCTCTACAGAGGTACAGCCACAGACTTCCCTGGTGGTTTAGATGGTAAAGCGTCTGTCTACAATGCGGGAGACCTGGATTCAATCCCTGGGTGGGGAAGATCTCCTGGAGAAGGAAATGGCAACCCACTCCAGTATTCTTGCCTGGATCCTTCTAAGCACACTGGACCCATGCAACTGCATATAGCCTGTGTGCCTGTGAAACTGACCCTGGGTGTGTGTATTTGAAGTGATCACACCAATTACACATTTTGCAATGGTGAAGATATCATTAAATTGTTTATGTTGGTAAAAGTTTTAGTAGAGGGTACAGAACACAGTACCCTCTACAGAGGTACAGCCACAGACTTCCCTGGTGGTTTAGATGGTAAAGCGTCTGTCTACAATGCGGGAGACCTGGATTCAATCCCTGGGTGGGGAAGATCTCCTGGAGAAGGAAATGGCAACCCACTCCAGTATTCTTGCCTGGAAAATCCCATGGACGGAGGGGCCTAGTAGGTTACAATCCATGGGATCACAAAGAGTTGGACACAGCTGAGCAACTTCACCTGACTTCACTTCGCTTCACTTCACAGGGCACAGTAGACAGACCTCCCCATTGATCTATGAAACAAGGAGACTGTACTATTAGTCAAGGTTCCATGGACACTTTGGGGTGATGAGGGGAGACAATATCTCAGAGGTTCACCTCAGATCTATCTCTTGTTCATTTCACTGTTGGAGGCAGGTCAGGCAACAGTCTCCTGATGATTTACTCTGAGCATCTCTGGAGCTTCCATCTCCCAGCTCTGCCATCTTGGAGCTCTTTGCTTCTAGTCACAAGGAGGGGAGAAAGAGTAGAGGAAGCCCTTTGCTCATGTTCTCACTGACCAGAATTCAATCCAATATTCCCAGCCTAACCTCATGGAATCTGAGAAATACTATTTTCTTGTATGCTCCCCACAAAAGGAAAGAATTGTGAACATTTAGCTTAACTTTGCCACAGAAGTGGAAATAAAGGAGTAAAAGAAATTCATCAACTACATATTAATTAGTGTTGACTAAGTAGATAGGCTTGTGCTGCTCTTTGAGAAGACATTACAGAAAATATTAGCATACCTTCCGTCAAAAAACCTAATGTTTCATTACAGATATAAGACACACAAACACCAAAAAGATTCATATCAAAGGAAGCTGTTATATCAGTGTAGCCTGAAGAGTTAGGCAATCTCCTCGCAGGAAATTACTTAAGAGCAAGGATAAATGAAGGCCATTCAAATGTGAACAAGCAAAGGCTCTTTTAAGTTAATTTTTTATTGAAATATAGTTGATTTACAATCTTATGTTAATTTCTGCTGTGTAGCAAAGTGATTCAGTTATACATATATAAATATTCTATTATATATATTTTTTCCATTATGGTTTATCACAGGATATTTAATATATTGATATTTTCCTGTGCTATTCAGTAGGACCTTGTTGTTATCCATTCTGTATATACTAGTTTGCATCTGCTAGCACCAAACTCCCACTACCTCCGTTCCCCACCCCACTTTGGCAACTACAAGCCAGTTCTCTATGTCTGTGAGTCTGTTTCTGTTTCATAGAAAGGTTTGTTGGCATTATATTTTAGGTTCCACATATGAAGATCTCATATGGTATCTGTCTTCCTCTTTCTGACTTACTTCCCTTAGTGTGATCATCTCTAGTTCCATTCATGTTGCTGCAAATGGCATTAGTTCATTCTTTTTTAGGAATGAGTAGTATCCCATTGTATATACATACTGCTGCTGCTGCTAAGTCACTTCAGTTGTGTCCGACTCTGTGCGACCCCAGAGACGGCAGCCCACCAGGCTCCCCCCATCCCTGGGATTCTCCAGGCAAGAACACTGGAGCGGATTGCCATTTCCTTCTCCACGTACTACAGATTCTCTATTCATTCACCTGTTGATGGACATCTTTTTTTTGTGAATTAAGACATTTTCATTTATTTTGATCAAAGCTAACTATAGCAAGAGTTAGCCACCATCACTTGCATTTGTCAGGGATTCAAAAGCAGGCAGAGGAGCAGGAAAGTTTCACTGAGGGAAAAAAGGGAGGCTTCGTGTATGCCCTGGCTAGAGGCTGCCAACCTGGGGAAGCCGTAGGTGAGAAAGGTGGACAAGGGACACTGGTTGGTTAGGGGTGTATATTTGACTTTCTCCAGTTGGTTCTAAGTTAGAAGTGAGGGGTGGGGATGAGGGAAGTGGTCAGTTATGAATCAAGTCTTGGCTGTTTGGGCCATTGGTCACAGGGGTTTTGGCTTCCTAGACCAGCTGCAGGAGACAGAGGGCTTACTACTTCCTACAAGTCTGAGTGGTAGATAGTAAATTAGTTTCCTGGGCTGATTTCTACAGACTGTGGGTCGGAGTTTTATTTTTACACATGGTCTGGGTATTGTCTGTTTGTATATCCAGTCTCTCAAGGAAACCTCAACCACAGGACTGAGCTATGTGGACCTTGGAGCCCAGGCCCAGTTTCAGAAAGCTTCAAGTAGGTGTGTATCTGGCTCTAGCTTGGCCCCGTCAGGAAGTGGCCAATGTGTATCCCAGAAGAAAGTCAGCTTCAAGTCTGCAATCTAATTCTACCCTGATGAGCTCTGTAACTTTCATAGCTGAGTCTACTGGTCTGAGTCTAGTTCCTTCATCAGTAGAAAGAGAGAAAACACACTTGATAAGGTTTTCAACAACTGAAAAATTACTATTTAAAGTAACTGAGAGAGAAGACTTCCCTGGTGGTCCAGTGGTTAAGCCTCTGCACTCCCAATGCAGGGGGCCTGAGTTCCATCCCTGGTCAGAGAGCTAGGTCCCACATGCTGCAATGAAGACTGAGGATCTCACGTACTGCTACCAAAACCCTACAGATCCAAATAAATAAATAGATTTTTTTTTTTAAGAAATAATAAAGTAACTGAGAGGGTACTGAGCACTTGTGGGATCTCAGGAATCTTGGTTCCTCTCCTTTTCCTGCCTCTTTGTTCATGTGCCACCATGAGGTGGTTCCAGTTCTGAGGACTTTCTAGGCAGGAAAGGTCTTAGCAGATCTAATCCCATCTCGGGTCCAGCTCTGAGGAGTCTGTGACCCACAGTGATCTTGGGCTATTGAACATGAACTGTTCCCTTCTCCTGTGCTGATCTTCTCTTAAATATGCAACTCTGGATAAAATTCGCCCCCTGCAGGCCAGATAACAAGGTAGATCCTGTGCCCCGTGTTTTAGAAACTTGTTTCCAATCAGTTTCACTTGAGGAAAGAAAGACTTCATTAAAGAAGGCAGCCAGAGAACAAAGGAAATCACTCATCCCCCCAGTGCAAACACCTCAGCCCAAAGAATTTAAAAGGGCCAAATTCCCAGGGCCTCCGCCAAGGTCCAAAGTCACACCATGCCCTTTTGTACACTCACCTTTGAGTTCTCAGATTCATAATGAGATTATTATACCATCAGCTCCCTGGCATCCACTGTTCTTACTCAGAAATATAGTTCCCTAACTTTCTTTGGAGCAGGGAGTCATGGTCCCTCACAAGAGCCTCTCAGAGCACACAAATCCCTATGCTCCCATGTTGCCCCACAGGTTCCTTGCTCCCTGCATTTCTGAGGCAGGAGACACAAATGAAATCTTCCTCTTCTCTATAATACACTCCTTTCTCACCCATCAAACATGGCTGGCAGCTCTGATGACCACAATGGGCACTGTACAAAGAAAAAACCAAAGTAACTCGCTCCCCCGCAACTCAGCAGCCAATAGGCCCTGAGACCCACTTCAGCATATGGCTGTGTTTTCTCAGTTGGAACTGGGATAAAGCCTCTTTATACAGTTGTGTAGATTGCATGTTGGCATGAGGCTATATCCACCAAGAAGACACTAGATGTCTTTGCCTAATCTGCAAAGTTATGACAACTCTGAATGTCAAGTTATACGCATTCTACATTCTAAAGTATTAGAGCCAAAAGAAATCAACCTATTTGAAGATGTTCCAGGATGGTAAGTTGCCATCTCCATCAGTCATGCCAACACACGTCTGCATCAATCTGTATGTCATTTCAGAATCCAGTGGCCTCATGTAATGTTGATAGAAGGCAGGACTTGAAGTCAGCTGGACTGGGTTTGGCCCTTGGATCTTTACCTTCATTTATTCATTCAACAACTATTTATTGAGGACCTCTTCCTTGCCAAGAGTAGGGCAAAACGTTAGGGACACAACAGTTAATAAAACAGACAAGAATCCCAGCCTTCATGACATTTACAAACTATCTGAAGTAGACAGACAATAAATAAAATTAACAAGTGAAATATGTTAGAGGGTAGAAATTGCTGTGGATAAAGTAAAAATGGAAAGGGGGACCAAGTGTCCTGGAGCAGAGGGCATTTGTACATATATGGTAGATAAATGGGGGAAGAGCATTCCAGGCAGAAAGAATGGCAAAAACAAAGGCGCTAAAGCAGGAGAGCACTAGGCTGGTTTGGGAGACAGCCGGGAGGCCCCTGTGGCTGGAGCAGCGTGAGGAAGTGTTACCAAAAGTAGAAGATGCAGTTTAACTATAAGATTGTGAATTGTCATGTCGCCCTTTTAAATCCTTAGTTTCCTTCTCTGTAAAAATGGACCAGGGATACCATTTCACAGGGAGTGATGAGGTACTGGAATACATATGGGAGAACTGTGCACACAGTAAGAAACGGTAAGGTGTTTGTAAACTGAGACAGCCACTCTGTCCCCCCACCCATCCTGCTGCCATCCTCCTTCTCCGTGTCCCTCCCCAGCCATAGGTACCACACAAAATGGAAGTGTCATCCCAAATTCTCCCAGACTGAGGTCTGGACATCACCACCCCCATCATATCCTGACTCTGTGGAACATAGAGCTCTCTCATATCCAGTGCTGGGCCAGTTTTAGAGAAGGAAGAAAGGACATACCCACCAGACACGCTGAGCCACCCACCAGCTGCTACAGGAAGTCACTCATCTCCACACAGTGCCTGGAATAGGGAAGAGGCTCAAAACTGCCCAGTGAATTGGATTCAATAGAAAGAGTTTAAGACACAGATGAGAAGATAGAATGCTAAGAATAATCACAAAACAGAGGCAAAGAACTAGGGAAGGTCTCTATAGACACTGATAATTAGGATGAAATCTGCAGCTAAAACTATAAAATCTGGGTCTATCGCAGAAACCCTTATTGCCCTGTCCAGCACATCAAGCTACACCCTCAAGTCAGATGGCTCCTGTGTGCATCTGCTCCCACACCGAGGTTGGGCAGACTTACAAGGGAGTTGGGAAATCACTGAAACAGAAAAAATCCCAGAACATCAAGGCTTCCGCTCACATCCTTCTACAGAGCCAATCCATGTTTATTGTCTCACTCTACAGGAAGGCTGGTTCCAGCATTTAACCCTCAGAGGGGCCAGTTCCCCACTCATGGTGGGGCAGTGGCTGAGCCAGACCAGTTGTCAGCTAAGAAGGCTGTGGCAACCGCCAGGGGTGATCCACTCAACAAAGGAAAGGATGAGGCTATATCCACCAAGAAGACATTCGATTTCTTTGCTTAATCTGCAGAGCTACGACTCCTCTGAATGTCAAGTTAAATGCGTTCTACATTCTAAAGATTCTTCAGACCTCGGGGAGATCAAATTACAAACAGCAGATCCAGATGCAGAATCAGAACAGGAGTGAGGAGCCAGGAGCTCACATCTGGCAAAAGAAGACCAGAGCAAGAGAAGCTGACCCCAGAGAAAAAGAAGCCCAAGTTACCTGGAGCATGAAATGAGTGTGGGTCAGTCACCGTGGCTTAAAGGGCAAGAAGCAGATTCCACACCAATTTAGGAAACAGGCATCCTTCTAGTCTTACTAACTCCAAGTGCAGTGATACCTTGTGAGTCCACTCGAGCTCTCTCCTTTTCCCCTAGTCACATTTACCCATGTTTATATTTTTATTTTTATCAAATAATAGAGAACAGTATGGAGATTCCTTAAAAAAAAAAAAAAACAAACTAGGAATAAAACTACCATTCAACCCAGCAGTTCCACTACTGGGCATATACCCTGAAAGTGAAAGTCACTCAGTCCTGTTCGACTCTTTGCAATCCTATGGACTATAGAGTCCATGGAATTCTCCAGGCCAGAATACTGGAGTGGGTAGCCTTTCCCTTTTCCAGGGGATCTTCCCAACCCAGGGATCAAACCCAGGTCTCTGGCATTGCAGGCGGATTCTTTACCAGCTGAGCCACAAAGGAGGGAAGCCACAAGGGAAGTCCATATAATTCTGGAGGAAACCAGAATTGAAAAAGATACACGTACCTCAATATTCACTGCAGCACTATTGCCAATAGCTAGGACATGGAAGCAACCTAGATGTTGGTCAGCAGACGAATGGATAAGGAAGTTGCGGTACATATACATACAATGATTATTACTCAGCTATAAAAAGGAGCATATCTGAGTCAGTTCTAATGAGGTGGATGAACCTATTATATTAGAACCTGTTATACAGAGTGAAGTAAGTCAGAAAGAAAGACAAATATTGTATATTAACGCATATATATGGAGTGTAGAAAGATAGTACAGATGATCCTACATGCAGGGCAGCAAAGGAGATGTGGACATAAAGAACAGACTTTTGGACACAGTGGAGTAAGGGGAGTGTGGGATGATTTAAGAAAATAGCATTGAAACATATACATTACCATATGTAAAATGGATACCAGTGGGAGTTTGATGTATGATGCAGGGAACACAAAGCCAGTGAGTGCTCTGTGACCACATAGAGGGGTGGGGTGGGGAGGGAGGTAAGAAGGGAGGTCAAGGGGGAGAAGACATATATATACCCAGGGCTGATTCATGTTGATGTTTGGCAAAAACCATCACAATATTGTTAAGTAATTCCTCTAGTTGAAAAACTTAAAAACTAAGAAAAATAATATTAATTTCCCAAAAAGTCCTTTACACTTGCATGGAACTTCATATTTCACATCTATGTGACATGTACAGCTACATTGTGAGGTCAGCCCAGCAGGCAGCAGTAGTCCCTTTATACAGATGTGAAAACAAATCCCAGTCACACAAGTCATCAGTGGAATTTTGACTGGAGTCTGGATCTCCCAGACACATCTCACTCCACATGGGACTGGAGCTTAGAACTCCTGGACCTCATGCTTAACATGCTAACAGAAACAAAACAATGATTTCATTGCTCATGTATCAGCATTTTGACTGTGCATTTGGTAGATACTGGATTATGCTCACAGAAGGCTGACCTCTGACCAGCAGCTGAAGTGCCAATACATCTGTACTGACTGACCAGAGAACAGTCAGAACAAGTCTCCACGTATATGCATCAGCAGATGATATTTGGTTTTCTCTTTCTAATTTCACTCCGTATGACAGATGTCCATCCACATCTCTACAAATGACTCAGTTTCACTCCTTTGAGTGACTGAGTAATATTCCATCTTATATACAGATGAACCTATTTCCAAGGCAGGAAGAGAGACGCAGACATAGAGAACAGACATGGACACAGCCAGGAAGGAGAGGGTGGGATGAACTGGGAGATTAGGTTAGACATATATACACTACTGTGTGTAAAATAGAGAGCTAGTGGGAAGCTGCTGTATAATACAGGGAGCTCGGCTCAGTGTTTTCTGAAGACCTCGATGGAGTGGGATGCTGGGGGAGATCCAAGAGAAAGGGGATAGATGTATGCATATAGTTGATCCACTTCACTGTACAGCAGAAACTAACACACCATTGTAAAGTAATTTCAATTTAAAAAGAGAGGAAAAAAAAGAACTAGTCTTCACTCACCCTCCATCCTCATCAAACAGACAACACAGGAAACATTTCATTTTAAAGACAAAGGATCCTAATTTTTCTAAGAACTCTTGAGGCAAAAGGTTTCTGGCCTCCTATGAAAGCAGGCTACAAGGATTCCAACCAAAGGATGCAATATTTTCTGCCCAAATACTATCACACAAGCTTAGAAAAAGGCAGTCATGCTTTCATTCACTGAAGAAATAAACATACAAAGACGGAAATATAAGCATAAGCACTCATGTGCTCCATAAAATCCAGCTGCCACCACCACCAAAACACACCTTCTAATTCAAGTCGTTCTTTGGATGTTTTCTCTCCATCAACATTGCTTTATTGCTCATTAGATCTGATTCTGCCTCCACTAAGGTTGGGAATTTGGGAAGAAACTGATTTTTCCCAAGGTTTGCCCCCTCCAAAGATGGCACATTCATTAAGCTCAATCTTTGGGGACAAAATCATTTAAATACATTTCTGTGGTTTCATCTGAAACATGGGTTCTTCCACCTGCCTTTTCCCAAGTCTGTTTAAGAAAATCTAACATTGTCCTTAAATAACGCATGGCCCTGAAAAGGATGGTTGTGGCAGAACCAACAAATTCTTGACTTGAGGAAGGCCAGTAGAGAATGCTGGCCTATTTCTAATACTATTTCTAAGAATATGATTCTGGACTACTACCAGACCCCTCTCTCCAACTAGTGGTTTTTACAAGCACCTTGGATGTATACATTTAACACAGATTACTTGGTTCTTAATAAAATACTGACACATTTAGATTTCCATGGCACATTTTTGCCTTTATAAAGAGTTTAATAACTTTTTCTCTGATACGAGTCCCGAGAACCTCTGGGTAAGTGGAGCTGGCATGGGACCGTGACATGTTAGATGTCCAAAGTTAACAACTATTGGAAATTTTTATTTACTTTCTTCTGTCTGAGTGGACTTAATGCTATTAAAGTTCTGTCTGGCAGCAGAAAAGGGTATAAACTTGGCCACTTAAGAAAAGCAATTTGGCCATTTGTGACAACAGCTGCCTGATGTTGCATTTTATTTAATTGGAAAAGGATGCAGGAAGTCTGTGGCGCATTAAAGAAACTCAGAGTTTGAAGATCATAGGAATTTTCTCCTCTATTTTCTTCTATAAAATTACCATTATTAAGTAATTTATTGAGTGTCAACAACATACTAGACACTTTTAAAATTATTTGAAAGGGACTGATTAAGAAAAAAATAATGCAAACTCTTTAAGAAGGGCTCTCCTCAGACCTTGCAGAGCATGTGTTCAGCTGACAGGATGACATTGTCATTAAGACCATCCCCCCATAGCTGTTGAGTCAAAGCCAAGACCCTAAGCCAGCACATAAGGCTCTGCCTTCACCCTCTAGTGGGACACTGTCTCCATCCTCTGGCTCTGCTCGGCTCCAAACACTTCTCCACCATTCGGTCTTCCAACCACAGCAACTGTCTACTGCTTCCCAAGGCTCAGCCCCCTCTCATTTCCTAGCCTTGGTACTCACTCTTCTCCCTGCTTGGCACACCCTTCCCAACTGGTCTGCCTAATGAATTTCTTATCCATTAAAATACAGGCATCAGATCCAGCAATTCCCCTTCTGGATATATACCCAAAAAGAACTGAAAGTGGAAATTCCAAGAGTTATAGTGAAGTTGCTCAGTCGTGTCGACTCTTTGTGACCCCATGGACTGGGGCCTACCAGGCTCTTCTGTCCATGGGATTTTCCACGCAATAGTACTGGAGTGGATTGCCATTTCCTTCTCCAGGGGATCTTCCCAACCCAGGGATTGAACCCAGGTCTCCCGCATTGGAGGCAGATGCTTTAACCTCTGAGCCACCAGGGAAGTTCATAGCAGCACTATTCACAACAACCAAAATGTGGACATAGCCCAAGTGTCTATCAGCGGATGTCTACATAAAGAAATGGGGTGTGAATATAAAATGGATTATTATGTAGCCTTAAAAAGGAAGGAAATTCTGACATATGCTACAAAAATGGATAAACCTTGAGGACATTATGCTAACTGAAATAAACCAATCAGAAAAAAATAAATATTGTATGATTCTATTTTAAGGAATCTAGAGTGGTCAAATCATAGAGACAGAAAGTAGAGCTGCCGTTGCCAGGGGCTCGGGGAGGAGGGAATGAGAATTTATTGTTTATTGGGTGTGGAGTTTCAGTTTTGTGAGATGAAAGCTCTGTGGATGGATGATGGGGATGGCAGCACAGGAATGATAATGTATTTAGTGGCACTGTACATTTTAAAATGGTTAAGGTGGTAAATTTTATGTGTTTTACAATTTTTTAATTTAAAAACTGGAACATTAAAAATAATTTTAAATGTTTAAACCTCAAGTGTTAACATCTCTGTGAAAATCTTTCCCACATCCCAGCACCAAGAGAATTTGTCCTTCCTTCCTCTGAGCTCTTACTACACCTAGTACCTAATTAGAATTATTTGTATACCACTTACATGGGGAATCTAAAATATGACACAAATGTACTTATCTATGAAATAGAAACAGATTCACAGACAGAAAACAGACTTGTGGTTACCAAAGGGGAGGGAGAGGTGGGAGTTTGGGATTAGCAGATGTAAACTATTACACATAGGACAGATAAGCAACATGGTCCTACTGTATAGCATGGGGAACTATATTCAATATCTTGTGATAAACCATAATAGAAAAGAATATTAAAAAGAATATATGTATATGAATAACTGAATCACTTTGCTGTATAGCAGAAATCAACACAATGTTGTAAATCAACTATACTTCAATTTTTAAAAATGTTTTAAATAAAATAAATTTTTTCATTAAAAAAATAAATAATTTGTCTTAGTGTTGTTCTTCCCTCCCTCCAACTGGGAACTCCTTCAAAGTCAAAACCATGTCTTTTTCATCTTTATATTCTGTGGTTGTCACCAGGACAGTTAAATAATCCAAGTATCTCCTTCCTAATAGAATGGCTCTTCTCTATCATGAATTTCTTTGGCCAGTGAACCTATGTGCATTTGCTAGATGGTCTTTCCCCTCGGCCAGAGAGTAGTTACTCTCTCACGATACCCCAAGTAAAGACTAGATGATTCAGAGTGACCCCCCAGAGATACACAGTGAGAGTGAGAAATAAGCCATGTTGTTTAGACCACCAAGATTTTCGAATGCTTTGCCACCACAGCTTGGCTCCACCTATCATGATGGATAAATCCCTAAGGCTCAACATAATCCTTATAACATGGCCATTACCTGAAAAAAAAAATCCTTTAAAGATATGAGTAACTGCATTAATAACTTAATGAATAATAAATTACCCCTACAGGATAAAGTCAAATATAGAGAGTTTAAATGCATTTTAATTCATTTAGACTTAGTTTGTAAATTGAGGTGACCACATTAGCAATCAAGAGAAATAATGTAATAATCTGCAATTCAATCTCCAGCCCTTTATACCACTATTTATTAATTATAACAATAATAGCAGAAATAAGAGGAGGCGGTCCTAAGATGACAGAGGAATAGGACGGGGAGACCACTTTCTCCCCCACAAATTCATTGAAAGAACATTTAAAAGCTGAGTAAATTCCACAAAACAACTTCTGAATGCCGGCAGAGGACATCAGGCACCCAGAAGAGCAGCCCATTGTCTTCTAAAGGAGGTAGAAAAAAATATAAAAGACAAAAGAGGTAGGGAGGGAGCTCCATCCTGGGAAGGGAGTGTTAAAAAGAAAGAAGTTTCCAAACACCAGGAAACACTCTCACTGCCGAGTCTGTGGCCTTGGAACCACAGAGGGCAGCGTAACATGGAGGAAAAATAAAAATAATTAAAACCCACAGATTATGTGCCCAATGGTAACTCCCACAGTGGAGAAGCAGCACAGACTGCACCCCCCACTAGCAAGTGGGGGCTGGGCAGGGAGGCACAGGCTGCATTGCTTAGAGTAAGGACTGGGCCTGAATGCCCTGAGGGCAATCTGAG
>SJYX01001586.1:32671-51179 GCA_006410675.1 Oreotragus oreotragus | reverse complement strand
GATCTTAGCTCCCCAACCAGGGATTAAACCCACACCCTCTGCATCGGAAGGCAAAGTCTTAACCACTGGACCACCAGGGAAGTCCCGCTCCCCAACTTTTTATACTCAGTTAACAAGCCTCTTTCCACTAGTTCAGAATAAGTCATCCAGTCCTTCTGGAATGAGTAACCCTCCCTGGTGGCTCAGCAGTAAAGAATCCACCTGCAGTGTAAGAAATGCAATGTAAGAAATCCTCCCTGATCCAGGAAGATCCTCTGGAGAAAGAAATGGCAACCCACTCCAGTATAGTTCCCCGGGAAATCCCATCAACAGATGAGCTGGCCAGGATACAGTCCCTGGGGTTGCAGAAGGGTCAGACACGATTTACCAACTAAACACCTTCTCGGAACAGTATCCTATATACTTGTTTAGAGTTTAAATTGTACAGGAAGACTCATAGCTGACCTTATTCTGTAAATATCATACCATGTATTTATTATAATTTACAATGAAAACCCTTTAGAAACTGACTCCAGGGTATACAAAGGGGAAAATACTTAAGACACCTCTTTAGCCATGGCAAAGAAAAATCTTAATATAGGTGGGTAGTATCTTTTAAGGATATCCCTCTAGCTTGCCTCCCACCCCATTAACCATATCCTTATACTCCCTGGCCAAGTAGACATGGAAGGCTGGATAGAATTCAGGATTATTTGAGGAATCCTGGAAAACCTAGTCCATAAACATGCTGGCACTCACCGCCCTGGAGATACCATTTCCCCATTAGAATCAATTTCATTGTCAGTTACTGCTGCTGCTGCTGCTGCTGCTAAGTCACTTCAGTCGTGTCCGACTCTGTGTGACCCCATAGACGGCAGCCCACCAGGCTCCCCCATCCCTGGGATTCTCCAGGCAAGAACACTGGAGTGGGTTGCCATTTCCTTCTCCAATGCATGAAAGAGAAAAGTGAAAGTGAAGTCGCTCAGTCTGTCCGACTGTTAGCGACCTCATGGACTGCAGCCCACCAGGCTACTCCGTCCATTGGATTTTCCAGGCAAGAGTACCGGGGTGGGGTGCCATTCAGTTACTAATAGCTAGTATTTAGAGTAGTCATCCCTGGTGGCAGATGGTAGAGAATCTGCCTGCGAGGTGGGAGACCTGAGTTCAATCCCAGGGTCGGGAAGATCCCCTGGAGAAGGGAAAAGCAACTCACTCGGTATTCTGGCCTGGAGAATTCCACACAGAAGCCTTTTGGGTTATAGTCCATGGGATCACCAAGAGTTGGAGACGACTGAGTGACTAACACTATCAGTATTTAGAATGCTAACTATTGGGATGGCCAGAAGCTTCATTCGGGTTTTTCCATCACATCTTCTCCAAAAACCCAGATGAACTTTTGACCAACCCCATACGTGTCTAAGTCCTTCTGGCTGTAAGTCACAGAGAGGTCACAAAATTTTCCTAAATATCACACAACTAATAAGTGGCAATATGGGGATTTAAACTTGGGGATACAGGGTTCAGAGTCCATCTGCTCAGCACCCCCAGAATGATTCATTTACTTCAATCTTCTCATGTAATTCCAACATCTCATTTTTCAGATAAGAAAAGTGGAGCCCAGAGATGGCCAATCACTCAGCTTGGGTTCACAGTCACCAAGCAACAAACTGGCCTGACTCCAGTGCAGTGCACCCTCCCAAAACTCCCCACCAGCCTTGGGTGCAGGGGCTTCCCTGGTGGCTTGAATCAGCTCTAAGGAGGTGGGTAAAACTTGAGCCTATTATACAGAGTGAAGTAAGTCAGAGAGAAAAACACCAATACAGTATGCTGCTGCTGCTGCTAAGTTGCTTCAGTCATGTCCAACTCTGCGACCCCATAGACAGCAGCCTACCAGCCCCACCCCACCCCCATCCCTGGGATTCTCCAGGCAAGAACACTGGAGTGGGTTGCCATTTCCTTCTCCAATACAGTATACTAATGCATATATATGGAATTTAGAAAGATGGAAATGATAACCCTGTATGTGAGAGAGCAAAAGAGACACAGATGTATTGAACACTCTTTTGGACTCTGTGGGAGAGGGAAAGGGTGGGATGATTTGGAAGAATGGCATTGAAGCATGTATAATATCATATATGAAATGAATCACCAGCCCAGGTTTGATGCATGATACAGGATGCTTGGGGCTGGTGCACTGGGATGACCCAGAGGGATGGTACAGGGAGGGAGGTGGGAGGGGGATTCAGGATGGGGAACACGTGTACACCTGTGGCAGATTCATGTTGATGTATGGCAAAACCAATACAATATTGTAAAGTAAAATAATAATAATACATAAATATATAAATAAAACAATAAAAGCTACCATGTATTGAGTTCTGGTAGCTGTTAGAGATTGCATTATGAGTTTTACATGCATTTTATTTAATAATTGCAACAATTTTACAGATTGTAAGACTGAACTAAAAAAGTTAACTAACTTTCCCAAGACCACACAGCTAGGAATCAGTAGAGTCAGGACTTAGAGCTACCACTTTTTTCCAAAGCCCAGAAGAGTTCTTCTCGTGGCCTTACAGATGTAAAATCAGCAAGGAGAAAAAATCACTCATTCATCTGGCTGGCAAGAGTAGAAAAGACTGATACCATCCAATGCTGGCAAGATTGTCAGAAACAGACCTTATACTGTGGATCAAAGTGTGAAATGTGATCATGTTTCTGGAAAGTAAATTGGAAGTATTTATTAAGATACACATATTCTGTTGCCCAGGAATTCCACTTTGGGGAATCTTATGCTACAAAGAATATGCACAGATGTTGTGCAAGAACATTTTTAGTGTCAAAAACCTAGAGGGGGAACTAAGGATCCATTCATAAGGAAATGACTACATAAAGTTCAATAAGTCCTAACCCTTGAACAGAGCACACAAAGTCCATAGTCATGTTGCCCAGAGAGATGTCCATGATATATGACAGAGCAAAAGCAAGTGTCACAAAATGTTTATAGCATAATTCATTTTTGTGAAAACAAGCCAAATGAGATCAACAGTAAGAACAACATGTGTGTCTCTACATGGAAGGAAAAGCACCAGCTGTCAATTGGTTAGTCACCCCGAGGAGATGAGAAAGGAGAGGACAAGGTCATACTTGTCACTCTCTTTATTCAGATTGAGCATGTTTTACTTATGTTTGAGATCAAAAAACCAATCTGGACTTTTTAAAGATATGGAGGGCATTGATTTTTTAAGATCTCAATCTACATAAAAAGGGAGAGGATATGAAGTCATTCTTTTCTATTTCTTTCCTCTGTACCACGATGCTGGGTGACTAGCCAGGCTCCTTTTCTCACCTTCATGCCCAGTCCCTAGTACCAGACCAGCTAGAGCTCTGATGATGAGATTCACATCCTGCTCTGTACAACTGGACCCACTGCCCAGTGTCCAGTCTCCTCCACTTGCCTCAGTCACTTCAAACTAGACCCTGCCCCCCTTTGGGTCTTCCAGATGAGGGTCTTAGACCACTGACTGATGCCCCCATCCCAGAGACAGTGCAACTCTGGTTCCCAACAGGCCAACCTAAGAACTACGGCACTGCAAGTCAAAGGCACCGCGGCACTCTGCTGAAACTGCTTGGCTTTTAACGATGAAGCATTAAGNCCCCCATCCCAGAGACAGTGCAACTCTGGTTCCCAACAGGCCAACCTAAGAACTACGGCACTGCAAGTCAAAGGCACCGCGGCACTCTGCTGAAACTGCTTGGCTTTTAACGATGAAGCATTAAGTGCTAGAGAGGGTGTGGGGGAAAGGAAACCCTCTGACACTGATGGTGGGAATGTAAATTGGTGCCGCCACTGTGGAAAACAGTATGTAGGTTCCTCAAAAAACTAAAACTAGAAACTGCTATATGATCCTACAATCCCACCCTTGGGCGTATATCTGGAGAAAACACTAATTTGAAAAGATATATGTGCCCCAATGCACAAAGCAGCAGTATTTAAAATAGCCAGGACATGGAAGCAACTTAAGTGTCCATCAAAAGATGAATGGATAAAGAAGATGTGATACATGTATACAATAGAATATGACTCAACCATAAAAAAAGAATGCCATTTGCAGCTACATGGGTGGACCTAGAGATTATTATACTGAGCAAAGTAAGTCAGAGAAAGCCAAATATCACACAATATCACTTATATGTGAAATTTTAAAAATAATCCAAATGAGCATATTTACAAAACAGATTTAGAGATATAGAAAATAAACTTATGGTTGCCAAAGGGGAAAGGGAGCGGGAGGCATAAACTAGCAGTACAGAATTAGCAGATACAGGTTACTATGTGTAGAACAGATAAACAAAAAGGATTTACTATGTAAAGCACAGGAAACTATATTCAATATCTTATAATAACCTATGGTGGAAAAGAATCTGAAAAAGAAGATATATGTATATGTGTGTGTATCCCTGGAGAAGGAAATGGCAACCCTCTCCAGTATTCTTGCCTGGGAAATCACATGGACAGAGGAGCCTAGTGGGCTACAGTCCATGGGGTTGCAAAAGAGTTGGACATGACTTAGCAACTAAACAGTGTATGTGTGTGTGTATATATATATATATATATATACTATTTAAATATATATAGGAATCACTTTGCTGTATACCTGAAACTGACCTAGTATTGTAAATTAACAACAATTCAATTTTTAAATTAATTAATTTTTTTTTTAAAGATGAAGCATTAAGGACTATTTCAGCCTTTCAGTGGCTAGAAGTAAGGCAAATACTTAAGTATCCTCTTAAAAGGTTAATGTTCCTGATTTATAAGAAAGTCAAGTATTCATCCATTAGAATTAGAAGCAATCTGATAAACCACATCATAAAATATAAACTGCACAGGGAGTGCATTTTGTTTGCAAGGTAGGAGTGGGAATGGGTAGTGATGACTAATAATTTTAGAGCATAGCATCCTTTCTGGAATCAGGCAGAGTTAGGGACAGAGTTAAAGCACATGAAGGAGAAGGATGTTGACCAAACAATGCTTTTAAAAAATTAGGTCTGTCTGGTTGGTTCTAGTAATCTATTTGAAAAATGTAGGCTAAGTTCCAAACTTTGTTCAATAGAATACCTGCACTGAATGTAGTCAAAGAGTTGTAAGCTAAAGAATAATTTGGGAAGAAATATCAAGAAATAGTATCCTCTATGTTAGTTTTGTAGGGCTGCTCCAACAAATTACTACAAATGTGGTGGCTTAAAATGACAAAAAAATTCATTCACTCACATTTTGGAGGTCAAAAGGCTGAAAGCAAGATGTCAGGGCTGCTCCAACAAATTACTACAAATGTGGTGGCTTAAAATGACAAAAAATATTCATTCACTCACATTTTCGAGGTCAAAAGGCTGAAAGCAAGATGTCAGGGAGCCACACTTCCTCTGAAGGCTCTTCCAGCTTCTGGTTCCTCCCAGCAATTTGAGGCACTCTTTGGCTTTCAGCTGCTTTAGTCCATCCTCTGCCTGTCTCTTCACACAGCCATCATCCCTTTGTCTCTTCTCCATCCAAATCCTTCTCTTCTTTCCTCTATAAAGACACCAATTATTGGACTTAGGACCCATCTACCTTAAATCCAGGAGGACTTCATCTCAAGTTCATTAACTAATTTCATCTTCCAAGGCCCTATTTCCAAATAAAGAACATTCTGAGGTTACAGATGGACATGAATTTGGGAGAGACATTATTAATTTACTACAGCCTCCAACCATGAAGCCAGTGAACACGAATACAGAAGTGAGATGAGTCACCTACAGGAGTATCCCATTGAGAATGAGATGCTTCCCACAGTTCGTACAGGGAGAGGAGTATCTTCCAAATCTCTGTAAGGAAATCACAACGTAAGCTGAATATTGTCACCTATTTCTATGATTGAGATGTTTATATCTACACAGAAAGATAGAGTTCGTTGATGCCAGAGGAGAGAGAGTCTATAAATCCCATGGTAATTTCTAGTGCCATCCTAGAAAGAGAAGGTTCTGATTATAGTGACCATTATTTGTCGCCAAGAACAGAATTTCTCAAATTGATTTTCAAGAAGTAAATCTATGGCATGTTAGTAGAATTAACTCCCAACACTCACACATTTGCATTTCAGGGGGAGCCAAGCTAAGATTGTGATGTTGGAGAAGACTCTTAAGAGTCCCTTGGACTGCACAAAAATCAAACCAGTCCGTCCTAAAGGAAATCAACCCTGAATATTCATTGGAAGGACTGATGCTGAGGCTCCAATACTTTGGCCATCTGATATGAAGAACCATTGGGAAAGACCCTGATGCTGGGAAAGATTGAGGGCAAAAGGAGAAGGGGGCACAGGAGATGAGATGGTTAGATAGCACCACTGACTCACTAGACATGAATCTGAACAAACTCTAGGAGATAGTGAAGGCTAGGGAAGACTGGTGTTCCACAGTCCACGAGGTCATAAAGGGTCAGACACAACTTAAGAGACTGAACAAGAACAACAAAGCTAAGCACTTGCCCTGGGCCCTCAGTGGCCGCATCATGAAGCATGTTCTGGGAGTACCTTCCTAGGCAGCCAGCTGTGCTGTCTCCTCAACCCCACCCTCTCTCTGCAACCTCCTCTATTCCTGTGAACGTGCACACATTCCACATGCTGACAAACTATTAACAAGAGATCGAAAATATCCAAGTGTTTCATCTCTTTCCATCAGTGAACTGAAGGAAGCAGCTGTTCTCCTAAGAGAATATAATTCATCCTAATATATAACTAAATTACAGAATCTACTTCAAATCACACAATGATCTTCTTAAATAACTTTAAAAATCTTTAAAATGACTTTTGAAAATGTGGCTGTGCTCTAAGGCATTCTAAGTTCCACCTATTTAAAAATCCATTAAAAGTAAAAGAGATTTCTAGAGGAACCTCATTTTAAAGTTGGAACTCTGGGCTTTTTGCACACATACATATACATACTTGCACAAGCACCATACACCCCTGGCCTGGCAACACACTTGCCTCCTCAATGCCAGGCACATCTATTCACAAGCAGGAAGAGGGGGACAGGAGAGAAATGTAATCAAAACCTCCAGTATTGAAAGTGGATACATGTGTATCTACAGCTGAGTCACATCGCTGTGCACCTGAAACGGTCACAACATTGTTATTGGTTATACTCCAGTACAAAGTTAAAAGTTTTTAAAAATCCAATACTTACTAAAATTCCATTCAGAGAGTCTTCTAAACTATCCTCACAATTATTTTCATCACTGACCCTAAACAAGCTCCAGTAACTTGAGGCCATGGTCTTCTGACCCTAAACGAGCTCCAGTAACTTGAAGCCATCGTCTTCTGGCAGAGTAGAGAAAAGATGACCATTAGCGGCTAGTTGACCAAGGAAGCTGATACCCAGGTGGGATGTGTTTCATAAAGCAAAGTTGTCAGGGATGGGGGCAGGAGGGAGACAGACATACAAGGCTCTAAATAAATGTGTGTTGGATTCATGGATGGACAAATGGATGAGTAACTATACCAGGAAGATGGAAGAAAGTTGTTCACATTGTCAGTAACATAATAAAGTGCTATTGAGCTCTGTGTTGGACCACAACTTACATGTTTATGTTTTATGAAATGAAACTAACTGTTAATTACCAAAACCCTTATATAACTGGAGCAATATATCTTTGGTTTCAACAAGTCACCATGTGTGTGTACACTCAGGAACTCTATTTGTATGTGCATTGCTATTCTTTACCAGATGAGTAAGAAGCTCCAATACTTTGGCCACTTGATGCGAAAAACTGACTCCTTAGAAAAGACCCTAATGCTGGGAAAGATTGAAGGCAAGAGGAGAAGGGCATGACAGAGGATGAGATGGTTGGATGGCATCACCAATTTGATGGACATGAGTTTGAGCAAGCTCCAGGAGTTGGTGATGGACAGGAAAGCCTGGCATACTGCAGTCCATGGGGTCACAAAAAGTTGAACATGACTGAGCAATTGAACTGAAGAGTCCAAATACTCCCATACTTCAGAAAGTTACCCCCTAACTTAATACCTTCTAAGAATACATGAGAGCTGGTCTCTTGCTATTAAGTAAGCTAAGAATATTTTTAACCTCATACTCACACAAATTCAAAAAGAGAGAGAACTACTCTTTCTATGCTCTGGCCAAATGTATAACAGATTTCAAGGTCACAAAGCCAAGGCTAGGGATCTGGGGGGGTGTGATGCAGGGCAGGTGGCTTCAGCCTTTCTGGATCTCAGTCTCCTTACTATTAAGAGTAGTACAGACTGTAATGGATTAGAAAAACTTCTTAAATTATATTTTAAAGTATTTCTATACAGTGAAAATAAAAAGTAGTATGACAATTATCATGTACCTAAAAAACAAGACTTCACAAATGTATTGGTAACCCTGTTACCCTGGGATCATCAAAAAAGGCCCAGATTGCATATACCCTGAGAATACCATAACTTGTACCCCAGTGTTCATTGCAGCACTATTTACAATAGCTAGGACAAGGAAGCAACCTAGATGTCCATCGACAGATGAATGGATAAAGACGCTGTGGTACGTATATACAATGGAATATTCAGTTCAATTCAGTTCAGTTCAGTCACTCAGTCATGTCTGACTCTTTGCAACCCCGTGAATCGCAGCACTCCAAGCCTCCCTATCCATCACCAACCCCCAGAGTTCACTCAGACTCGCTAATAAAGTCTGACACTGTTTCCACTGTTTCTCCATCTATTTCCCATGGAGTGATGGGACCGGATGCCATGATCTTCATTTTCTGAATGGAACTTTAAGCCAACTTTTTCACTCTCCTCTTTCACTTTCATCAAGAGGCTTTTTAGTTCCTCTTCTTTTTCCATGATCCAGCAGATGTTGGCAATTTGATCTCTGGTTCCTCTGCCTTTTCTAAAACCAGCTTGAACATCAGGGAGTTCATGGTTCACGTATTGCTGAAGCCTGGCTTGGAGAATTTTGAGCATTACTTTACTAGCATGTGAGATGAGTGCAATTGTGTGGTAGTTTGAGCATTCTTTGGCATTGCCTTTCTTTGGGATTGGAATGAAAACTGACCTTTTCCAGTCCTGTGGCCACTGCTGAGTTTTCCAAATTTGCTGGCATATTGAGTGCAGCACTTTCACAGGATCATCTTTCAGGATTTGAAATAGCTCTACTGGACTTCCATCACCTCCACTAGCTTTGTTCGTAGTGATGCTTTCTAAGGCCCACTTGACTTCACATTCCAGGATGTCTGGCTCTAGATGAATGATCACACCATTGTGATTATCCAGGTTGTGAAGATATTTTTTGTACAGTTCTTCTGTGTATTCTTGCCATCTCTTCTTAATATCTTTTGCTTCTGTTAGGTCCATGGAATATTACTCTGCCTTAAAAAGGAATGCATTTGAGTCAGTGCTAATGAGGTGGATGAATATTGAGTCTATTATACAGAGTGAAGTAAGTCAAAAAGATAAAAATAAATATCGTATATCAAAGCATATATATGGAATCTAGAAAGATGGTACTGATAAACCTATTTGCAGGGCAGCAGTGGAGATGCAGGCATAAACAACAGACTTAGGAACATGGGGCAGGTGGGAGGAGATGGTGAGATGAATGGAGAAAGTAGCATGGAAATATATACACAACCATATATTAAATAGATAACCAGTGGGAATTTGGTATATGACTCAGGGAACACAAACCAGGGCTCTGTGACAACCTAGAAGGGGTAGAATGGGGTGGGAGGTGGGAGGGAGGCTCCAGAGGGAGGGGATCTGTGTATATCTATTACTGATTCAAGGCAAACCATTCAATATGACAGTAATACAAGTCTATGCCCCAACCACTAACACTGAAGAAGCTGAAGTTGAATAGTTCTATGAAGACCTACAAGATCATCTAGAACTAACACCAAAAAAAGATGTCCTTTTTGACTGGACTGGAATGCAAAAGTAGGAAGTCAAGGGATAACTAAAGTAGCAGGCAAGTTTGGCTTTTACAAAATGAAGCAGGGAAAAGGCTAACAGTTTTGCCAAGAGAACATACTAGTCATAGCAGACACCCTCTTCCAACAACACAAGAGAAGACTACACGTGGACATCACCAGATAGTCAACACCAAAATCAGATTGATTATATTCTTTGCAGCCAAAGATGGAGACGTTCTATACAGTCAGCAAAAACAAGACCAGGAGCTGACTGTGGCTCAGATCATGAACTCCTTATTGTCAAATTCAGACTTGAAGCAAGTAGGGAAATTCATTAGACCATTCAGGTATGACCTAAACCAAATCCCTTATGATTATACAGCAGAAGTGACAAATAGATTCAAGGGATCTGATAGACAGAGTGCCTGAAGAGCTATGGATGGAAGTTTGTAACATTGTACAGGAGGCAGTGACCAAAATGATCCCTAATGGGGAAAAAAATGCAAAAAGGCCAAATGGTCTTCTGAGGAGCCCTTACAAATAGCTGAGAAAAGAAGAGAAGCTAAAGGCAAGGAAGAAAAGGAAAGATATACCCATCTGAATGCAGAGTTCCAAAGAATAGCAAGGAGAGATAAGAAAGCCTTCCCCAGTGATCAACGCAAAGAAATAGAGGAAAACAATAGAATGGGAAAGACTAGAGATCTCTTCAAGAAAATTAGAGATACCAAGGGAACATTTCATGCAAAGATGGGCTCAATAAAGGACAGAAATGGTATGGACCTAATAAAAGCAGAAGATATCAAGAAGGGATGGCAAGAATACACAGAAAAACTATACAAAAAAGATCTGCATGACTCAGATAACCACGATGGTGTAATCACTCACCTAGAGCCAGACATCCTGGAGTCTGAAGTCAAGTGGGCCTTAGGAAGCACCACGATGAACAAAGCTAGTGAAGGTGATGGAATTCTAGCTGAGCTATTTCAGATCCTAAAAGTTGATGCTGTGAAAGTGCTCCACTCAATATGCCAGTAAATTTAGAAAACAGCAGTGACCACAGGACTGGAAGCGGTCAGTTTTCATTCCAATTCCAAAGAAAGACAATGCCAAAGAATGTTCAAACTACTCCACAACTGCACTCATTTCACATGCTAGCAAAGTAATGCTCAAAATTCTCCAAACTAAGCTTCAACAGTACGTGAACTGCGAACTTTCAAATGTTCAAGCTGGATTTAGAAAAGGCAGAGGAGCCAGAGATCAAATTGCCAACATCTGCTAGATCATGGAAAAAGCAAGAGAGTTCCAGAAAAACATCTATTTCTGCTTCACTGACTATGCTAGAGCCTTTGACTATGTGGATCACAACAAACTGTGGAAAATTCTTCAAGAGTTGGGAATACCAAACCACCTTACCTGTCTCCTGGGAAATGTGTATTCAGGTCAAGAAGCAACAGTTAGAACCGGACATGAAACAATGGACTGGTTCAAAACTGAGAAAGAAGTATGTCAAGGCTGTATATTGTCACCCTGCTTATTTAATTTATATGCAGAGTACATCATGCCAAATACCAGGCTGGATGAAGCACAAGCTGGAATCAAGATTGCCGGGAGAAATATCAATAACCTCAGATATGCAGATGACACCACCCTTATGGCAGAAAATGAAGAGGATCAGAAGAGCCTCTTGATGAAAGTGAAAGAGTAGAGTGAGAAAGCTGGCTTAAAACTGAACACTCAGAAAATGAAGATCATGGCATCCAGCCCCATCATTTCATGGAAAATAGATGGGGAAGCAATGGAAACAGTCACAGTCTTTATTTTCTTGGGCTCCAAAATCACTGCGAATGGTGACTGCAGTCATGAAATTAAAAGATGCTTGCTCCTTGGAAGAAAAGCTATGACAAACCTATTCAGTGTATTGAAAAGCAGAGATATTACTTTGCTGACAAAGATCCATACAGACAAAGCTATGGTTTTTCGAATAGTCATGTATGGATGTGAGAGTTGGACCATAAAAAAAGGCTGAGTGCTGAAGAATTGATACTTTTGAATTGTGGTGTTGGAGAAGACACTTGAGAGTCCCTTGGGCTGCAAGGAGATCCAACCAGTCCATCCTAAAGGAAATCAGTCCTGAATATTCATTGGAAGGACTGATGCTGAAGCCAAAGCTCCAATACTCTGGCCACCTAATGTGAAGACCCGACTCATTAGAAAAGACCGTTATGCTGGGAAAGATTGAAGGCAGGCAAAGAAGGAGATGACAGGGGTGAGATGGTTGGATGGCATCACCAACTCAATGGACATGAGTTTGAGCAAGCTCTGGGATGGTGAAGGACAGGGAAACCTGGCGTGCTGCAGTCCATGGGATCGCAAAGAGTCGGACACTACTGAGCAACTGAACAACAAGAGTGGCTGATTCACATTGATATATGACAGAAACCAACACAGTATTGTAAAGTAATCATCTTCCAATTAAAAATAAATAAATTAAGACAAAGGGCCCAGACTAATACTGGATTGGCCAAAAGGCCATTTGGGTTTTTCCATAACATCTTGCAGGAAATATGAACAAACTTTTAGGCCAGTCCAATAAAAGGTGGAATGGTGTGACAATAGCCCTGAAGAGCATGGAACTCATGTGCCTATAGCTGGAAATTATAGATACAGGACTGTAGATGGAGATCTGCCGCTTAGACCTGGGTGCTTGCAAGAGCACAGCACCTGGCCGAGAAGTGACTGATTAAGCGGATGTGTTCAAATGGGGCTCTGGACTTCAGCTGGGAATGCAGAACACTACGTGCCACCTCTTCTAAAAAGAGGTACAAAGTCACTGACGCAGCACTGACTGAGGGTATCCCAAAATATGTTCTGCCATTTAAGTCTGTCAACCTCCAGGCTATGAAAGGTAGAGCTAAAGGCCCCTAACCTCGGCAGAGAAGAGCTCTGGCCAGAGAGACGTCAGAGGGCTGAGCTTCCCCGGGATTCACACCAAGGGTGGGCGGGTCCAACTTGCACAGAGAGCTTGCCTGAGCCCCAGAAATCTGGGGACACATCAGCAGGTTAAGGCGAGAGTATGTGCTGCCCCAGTGGCCACCCAGTGGCCAAGCGAGGGGAGGAAACCTTGCTGAGAGCAGCTGACAGCAGGCAGTGTGTTTCCCCTGGCCAGAAGGGACCCGTGAAAGAGAGTAGGACCCCAGCATAAAGGCCCTGGGCCAGGAGAACTCCCAGAAGGATGAGCAGAGGACAGCACGTGGTGGGAGGTTCCCTGGTGGGGAGGATACTCCAAATAGCCCAGATGGGTCCCATATCACATATACATCTGCTCAACCAGTGGGAATCAGCACACACACCACAAACTGCATGAGTCAGATCCAGTTTTTCTCTCTTGACCTCTCCTTTCCGCCGCCTCTTTGCATGTGTATGGGCATGTGTGTGTGTAGGAGTGTGTGCATGCATGTGTGTGTGTGCAGCTGTCTTTGTGCTCAAGGAACAGGAGACAGCAAGAGAGATGCTGAGCCTGTAAGTTCAGGCACCAGACATGGCAGGCAGATGCTTGAAGGACATGGTTAAAACTTTTGTTTAAATCAGATTGAGATTTTTGAGAACTTTTAAAGGTATTAAAATTTTTAATTTTATTATTGGAGTATAGTGGTAGATCTGACTGTAAAGAGTCTGCCTGCAATGCAGGAGACCCGGGTTGGATCCCTGGGTTGGGAAGATCCCCTGGAGAAGGGAATGGCAACCCACTGCAGTATTCTTGCCTGGAGAATCCCATGGAAAGAGGGGACTGGCAGGCTACAGTCCATGGGGTCGCAAAGAGGACACAACTGAGACTAACAGATCAATAGTTGCTTCAAAATGTTGTGTTAGTTTCTGCTGTACAACAGAGCGAATCAGCTAGATCTACACATATACCCCCTCCCTCTTGAGCCCCCCTTCTGATAGTCAACTTCTAATGCCTAAAAGTGACAGCAAAAACTCTGGAATCTGCCCAAAATATTCTCCAGGGGTAGGAAAAGGAGATTTACACACATGCATGAAAAAAAAGTGGTGTGAAAACATAAAAGGATCCTGTGAGATCTACCTCCACCAATCCCAGCTGCTACTAAATGTTTTGTCATATTGTCCTTCAATTCTGCCCTCAGATCTTTCTATTCAATAAACAAAATTAAGTCCCTTCTTCAGGCCCCAGTGGCTCAGCGAGTAAAGAATTCATGCAGGAGACACAGGAGATGTGGGCTTAATCCCTGGGTGGGGAAGATTCCTTGAAAGTGGGCATGGCAACCCACTCCTGTATTCTTACCTGGAGAATCCCATGGACAGAGGAGCCTGGTGGGCTACCATGCATAGGGTTGCACAGAGTTGGACATGACTGAAGAGACAGCACGTACACCTCTTCAGAATACCATTTACCTCTCTCCCTCCCCAGGAGCAACCCCCGCCCTGAAGTTGATATGTGCTGTTTATGCCTTTTAAAAAATTTTTCTCACCGTGTAATTATTTATTAGAAAGCAGTATATGGTATTTGTTGGTGACTTTTGGAAGGCTGTCTAAGGTCTTCTGTAAACTGTAATTCTAGACTATAGTTTAGCTTTTTTATTATAGTAATATAAAAAGTGAAGGGGCTATTTAAATTCTGTCTCTTCATTTATGTCTTATTAATCATGAATGAAATACTGCGGCTCATGACGTGAGAATACAAAGGAGTTCGGCCTGAGCAAGCGGCAACAGGGCAAACGGTGCACTGGAAAGAAACCACGGTGCAGATACAGAAGGCATCCAGAAGAGGGCGACATCATCTAGTAAAAAGAGTACAGATGCGATGGGAGGCTTTGGACAACTGGATCACTAGGAGAGACCTCGGACAGAGATTTTAAGTACAAGAAGGTAAAAATCAGAAACCACAAACTTGATCATGTGAATTGTTGCCCAAGGTCACAAAGCTAGTTAATGTTTACCCTCTCTGACTTCCAGTTCAGCACTCTGGGAGGTCTGTTAGCAGCCCTGCACAGAGTACAGCAGACACAAGAAATCAGATTAGTCTAAATTGGATCATGGGTGATATTTACACTAATGATCCCTTGTGCCAGTTGTGAGATCTCATCACGTTCAACTGGACGCTTGGTTCATCATGAAGATGACGTTAAGGCTTGAGGAAAGTACCGGAGATGAAGAATTTACACACTTATAAAATTATAGAACTGGGCTGAAGCGGGGATATTTTTAATCCCCCTTCCCCCAAGGAAACTTCAAGCTCTAATTCTTTACATTTGTTTTTAGTGCGTGTAGATAGTGTTTGTGTGAAATTGCTGGAATGATGTCAAAGGTACCTTCTGTTGACCACCCAGCGGAGAGAGAGCGTTAGAGAGATCACGATGGCTTATGCTGACACCGCAAGTGCTGCAGAAGCCAGCTCCATAAACCGGGACTCAGCAAACAGGCCCAGAGTCCGTTTGTGCAATAAGTCTTAATGGAACACAGCACCACACCCACTTGTTTACACAGCATCTGCGGCTGCTTCTGAGCAGTTGAGTCATTGCCACAGAGACACACAGTCGCTTCGATTTGGTCTCAACCTGCAAAGCCTAAGATACATATACCGCCAGGTCTTTTATTGGAAACATTTGCCAACCCCTCCTATAAAGCAATGCCATCCAGTAAAACTCTCTATGATAATGAAAATTTATCTACACTATCCAGTATGGCAGCCACTGACCACATGTGGCCCCTGATTGCCAGGACCTGAGGCTTATGGGAGTTCTGACGCCCCTGTGACTGTTACCCGCTCCTGGAACATTCTGCCCAGACTCAAGCTTGGAGAAGCCAGGGTCATGCCCTGTAAACCAACACAAATCACTTAGCAACTTCTGCAAGACTTCTTTAGGGTTTTCCATATGACTCCTAAGTTCCGGAAAATATATTACAAAGCTTTCTAATTCCCAAAGCTTAATTTTCCTGGAAAACAACTGTTGGCTATGGATATTTCCTGTGAGACTCAACTGTGTTTTAATTTTGAGCTATTAATACAAAAAATATGCCAATGAAAACTGTATCATTTTTGCAAACTGCTTTCCATTTTCAAATCTTATCTGTGTTATTTTAACAACTGTAAGTTTCAAATTATCTTATCTATAAGAGCCATGAAGTCTTCAGTTCAGTTCAGTCGCTCAGTCGTGTCCAACTCTTTGCGACCCCATGAATTGTCCCACGACTTAGGTACCATGATTTCTGGGATTCTGGGATTTCTGCTCTTTGAGCTTAGAACTTTGGGCAGAGTCCACACCACAGTGTAAAGAGATACTCGAACTCCAAGTCTCAAACTGTCATTGACTGATAAGAGTGGATTCCCATAGGAATCTTCATAGAACTTAGCTCTACCTTTTAAATGGCTGGAGGCAACATAAAAGTGTACTGCTGGAATCTGGAAGAGGAAGAGGTTGAACCTTGCTTAATGGCCTGAAGAATCTGTATAAAAGCCGGAAAAATTATAGGAGACTAGGGAAAAACAGAAAAGAGGCAGGGAAACTCCTCCCCAAAGCATTCACTCAGATGAAATGGGCTCTGATGCAGGAAACCAGAACTCCTGGACTGGTCAAATTGATCTCCTTCCACATCAGAGCCTGATTGGAAGACTATCAAACACAGACTAAAGATATGGCCTGTTTCAGGTAACATGGGTCTTCTATCACTGTAGCTGAGTTTTCAAAGAGATTTCAATATGTACCTTATAAACAAAAACCTGGAAGTCAGCCCAACAGATTTGCCAATTAGTTTCACCACCCTAAAATTCCTGTGCTCTGCCTATTAATTAATACCAATCCTTGTCCCTCAAACTCTGATAGCCACCAATCTTTATATTGTCTCTATATTCTGCCTTTTTGAAAATTGCCATATACTTTGAATCATACACTATACAGCCTTTTAATATTGGCTTCTTTCACCTATTAACATCCATTTAAGGGTGCTCTATGTCTTTCCATGGCCAGATAGCACATTTCTTTTTATCAGTGAATAATATTCCACTGGTTGGGTGTACCACAGTTTGTTTTTATTTATTCACCTACTGAGGGACAGCTTGATTGCTCCAAGACTTAGCAAATGTGAATAGAGCAGCTATCAACATCTGTGTAAGTGTTTTTTTGTTTTGGAGGGAGGGCTTGGTTTTGGTTTTGTCTGTTCTGGGTCTTCGCTGCTGCGCAGGTTTTTCTCCTGTTGAGGTGCGTGGCCTTCTCATTGTGGAGGCTTTTCTTAGTGTGGCGCACAGGCTCCAGGGCGGCGGGCTTCAGCAGCCGTGGCTCGTGGGCTCAGGAGTTGCAACTCCCAGGTTCTAGAGCAGCACAGGCTCAGTAGTTGTGGCACATGGACTTAGTTGCTGCACGTCATGTGGGATTTTCCCGGACCAAGGATTGAAGCTGTGTCTCTGGCACTGGCAGGCAGACTCTTTACCACTGAGCCACCAGGGAAAGTGAACTCGCTCAGTCGTGTCCGACTCTTTGCGACCCCATGGACTGTAACCTACCAGGCTCCTCTGTCCATGGATTTCTCCAGGCAAGAATACTGGAGTGGGTTGCCATTTTCTTCTCCAGGGGATCTTCCCGACCCAGGGACTGAACCCGAGTCTCCCACCTTGCAGGCAGACCCTTTAACCTCTGAGCCACCAGGGAAGTACTGTGTATTAAGTTTTTGCACAGACAACTCATTTGGGTAAATACCAAGGAGTACAACTGTTGGATCATATGCTATGCTCCTGTTTTAATAGATATGGAAAGAGGTCAAAGGAACTTAGAGTCAAAGGCAGAGCGGACTTCCACATTACTCCCTGCTCCTCTGCTCCTTTTAACAACCACGGTCTTTATGATTCACCTCGAAATCACCCAGGTTCTGCTTGCTTTCTGTTTCTAATCAGCAGGCGTGGAGAGCTTTTGCTTTCATTTATCTTTCATTTCATCCTGGGTGGATAAGCCTTATTTTCAACTTTTATTTTAAATTCTCTGAGGGCTTTGCTCTGAGTCTTCAGTAACTGTGTGCTTACTTGATTCGCTCATAGCTCCTGAGGGTCACAGCAAGACTCACAGGGTATTTGTATTTTTATAAAAAACAATTATTCAACCTTTCAGATCTTCAGACACGTCCCTATTAGTATGAATCATTAAGCTCCTTGTTTGCTAAAAATGTACATTATTGTAACTAGAAATGTACATTTGAAAGCATACAATTTGACTCTAATAAGACCAAACTTGAGGAGAATAATTTTCTCTTTAAGAAAAATAATAAGGTTGAAACCATTTTGTAAAAACTTCCTGGCACTCTTAGTAGTTGCTGCTGCTGCTGCTGCTGCTAAGTCACTTCAGTCGTGTCCGACTCTGTGTGACCCCATAGACGGCAGCCCACCAGGCTCCCCCATCCCTGGGATTCTCCAGGCAAGAATACTGGAGTGGGTTGCCATTTCCTTCTCCAATGCATGAAAGAGAAAAGTGAAAGTGAAGTCGCTCAGTCTGTCCGACTGTTAGCGACCCCATGGACTGCAGCCCACCAGGCTACTCCGTCCATTGGATTTTCCAGGCAAGAGTACTGGGGTGAGGT
>SJYX01001586.1:0-22310 GCA_006410675.1 Oreotragus oreotragus | reverse complement strand
TATATATATATATATATATATAGAGAGAGAGAGAGAGAGAGAGAGTTGATATACTCTATATAGACAGTTACATACATGTGTGTATATATATTATATATACCTATATAGTGTATATGTCAATCCCAATCGACCAGTTCATCACACCCCCACATCCCCTTTTGGTATCCGTAAATTTGTTCTCTACATCTGTTTCTCTATTTCTGTTTTGAAAGTTCATCTATACCGTTATTCTAGATTTCACATAGCGTGATATTATATGATACTTGTTTTTCTCTTTCAGATTTACTTCACTCTGATGACAATCTCTAGATCCATCCACATGTCTGCAAATGGCACTATTTTGTTCCTTTTTATGGTTGAGTAATATAAACAGTCAGCAAGGGATTATTCTCCAAGATATACAACCCCTGAATTTTTTGACTGAAAGCTCATTAATATTCACTCATTGTCCTTCACGAATAATCACCATGCAGATTACTTTTAAAACTAGCATCAATGGGTAGAAATAACAAAAATTTGGTTCAGTAAAGGAAGTGCATGAGCACATGCTCAGTTTTGACTGACTCTTTGTGACCCCATGAACTGTAGCCCACCAAGTTCCTCTGTCCATGGGACTTTTCAGGCAATGGTACTGGAGTGTGTTGCCATTTCCTTTCCCAGGGGATCTTCCTAACCCAGGAATTGAATCCGAATCTCTTGTGTATCCTTCACTGGCAGATGGGTTATTTACTGCTGTGCCACTTGGGAAGCCCCAATAAAGGAAGAAAGTCTCAGAATTCAGAGCTATTAAAAAATTAAATAGTCGCATTCATACACAATCAAATTGAGGAATATTCTACAAAACTCCTGGTCAATGAGGCTTTTCAAAAGTATCAATGTCAGGAAAGAAGAAAAGGTAATAAGCAAAGAATATGTTTGTATTAAATGAAATTGCATCAACTGGATTAACTACAGGCTAGATTAAAGGAAATACAATGCAAAATATTTTGTTGAATTCTGATTCAATTAAAAAAAAAGCTACAGAGAACATTATTATGAAAATTGGAGAAACAAGTATAGAAATACAGTTCACATTAATAACAGAAATGTATCCATGTTACATTTCCTAGTGGAGAGTACATTGGTTCCCCAAAGTCATAAGAGGGAGGTGGGTTAAGGCAGAAAGAGAAAAACAAATATTGTATATTAATACATATATGTGAAATCTAGAAAAATGGTACAGATGAACCTATTTGCAGGGCAGGAATAGAGATGCAGATGTACAGAATGGATGCATAGACACGGGGTCAGGGGTATGAACTGGGAGACTGGGATTGATATATATACACTACCATGGGTAAAATAGACAGCTAGTGGGAACCTGCTGTATAGCACAGGGAGCTCAGTGATGATCTAGAGAGGTGGGATGAGGCGGGGAAGGCTAAGAGGGACATACATGTGTACACATAGCTGATTCACTTTTCTGTACTGCAGAAACTAACACAACATTGTAAAGCAACTATACCCCTCAACTCAAAAAACTCAGCAGTTTGGCTCCAGAGCATCTTAAAATTTTCCCATCATAAAGGTGTTTAAACTTTAAGACTATCAGTCACTGGAAGTAAAATTATCAATTCAACTCACCTACCCAGGGAAAGCTTTGCTACACACTACCCAGTTGTAGTGACCTTGTTTTGTAAAGAATGTAAAGAAAGGAGTCTGCTTCATAGGCAGGGACAAATATGTATCAAGAATTTATTATGTGCCAGGCATTAAGCCATGCACTTCCACACATCAGCTCCTTTAATCTCTCAGTAGAGAATTAAAAGGAATGGAAAACATATCCTATTAGACAATAAATTAGTGTGCTACAACCTAGAAAAGAAAATGGCTGCTCATTGCAAAAGGGAAGGACTTCATAATGCCCAAAGGAGACAAGTCCCCTCACTCCCTGTGCACACTCTCTACAATACTCATTCAGCTGTCAACCACAGTTCAGCAGCATCACAGCTTCACTCATGGGCTTCCCTCTTGGGTTGTCTCAATGGACTTGTCATCTGAAGATGGTGTATCTTCCCTTTACCTCAGGCCTGTGGCTTGTCTCCAGACTACCTTACAAGCCTTAGACCACTGGCACTGAGCTCTGAACCTGCCCTTCTCCATCCACAGCACTGAGTAGATGGATGTCCTGATCCCAGTAGCTGCTCCACCTACACTTATTGAAAGAAATTGCAGTTAAAGAAAGTGAAAGGAGCCGTCAGTGAAGAGGGATTCCAAGGAAGCACCTCACACAATTACCTCAGCTCTAATTGCTTAATTGGAGCAATGGTATTAAATAACTTAAATTAAGCTATTCAAGTAGACTCCAGGAGGCACTATAGCATCTTTCCTTGCTGCAAAGCTAAAATAATTTTTCATAACTTCATTGAAAACATATTCCTCAACTCAAAAGCTGTTTCGGTACAGCTCTGCATCTAAATGAAACTCCTGAATTCTACCAGGGGTGCACCTAGACCTGTTGATTCTGCAGCTTAATTTTTCCAAAGGTGTGTGGAGTGTCCTGAGGATATTGTTATGCTTGTCCATGTTTTTATTCTGTGAGCTAGATCTGGACTAGTCCCTCCCTCTTCCCCTTGCTCTTACATTTCCTAGAGGGCCTTTAGCTACAACCAACAATACGTGGGGCTTCCCAGGTGGTACTAGTGGTAAATAAGCTGCCTGCCAATGCAAGAGACATAATAGACGCAGGTTTAATCCCTGGGAAGATCCCCTGGAGGAAGACATGGCAACACACTCCAGTATTCTTGCCTAGAGAATCCCATGGACAGAGGAACCTGGTGGGCTACAGTCACAAAGAGTTGGACACAACCAAAGCAACTTAGCATGCATACAACAAAAGTTTAGCCAGTGTGCAATTTCGGGGTGGGGGGAGCTGAAGACTGTTAGATTTGAATCATGTGTAATTTTTCTCAAGCACTACAATTAAACCTACTTATAAAAATATGTTGATAATTCGATGTCATTAACACTGACATGTCACAACATACATACAAAAACACATAATGTCGCAACATCTTCCATGGTCATCAAAGACTTAATTGTAATTCCACACAGGGACTTGGATTTACTGACACTGAGTTTTCTTTATTTATTTTAGCCTTTGACTTTTATAATATTTCTTTTCCTAGGAATTATAAGTGGAGGCGGGTAGGATTGTGATAAACTAGAACAGGTTGTTTCATGTCCCGTATGTCATGGAGCTTGGCAATGTTTGATCTGAAATCAAAAGGGGAAGAGGAAACAACTGGGGGATGGTGTGGACTGGAAGGGACAAGAACAGCATTTCAGGGAATATGAACAATGTAAATTGTGGTCCCAAGGCGCTTCCTTCAAGATGTCAATTGATTAGATGCAGGAATCTCCAGAGTCATTCAAAATACAAAGGAAATAAAACATATATTACAATATCCAGGACATGGAAGTAACCTAAATGTCCATCAGCAGATGAATGGATAAAAAAGCTATACATATATATATACACACACATATACACACACACACACACACTTTCAGAAAACAAAGATCATGGCATCTGGTCCCATTACTTCATGGCAAATAGATGGGGAAACAGTGGAAANATATGCAGGTGACACCACCCTTATGGCAGAAAGTGAAGAGGAGCTAAAAAGCCTCTTGATGAAAGTGAAACAGGAGAGTGAAAAAGTTGGCTTAAAGCTCAACATTCAGAAAACAAAGATCATGGCATCTGGTCCCATCACTTCATGGCAAATAGATGGGGAAACAGTGGAAACAGTGTCAGACTTTATTTTGGGGGGCTCCAAAATCACTGCAGATGGTGACTGCAGCCATGAAATTAAAAGACGCTTACTCCTTGGAAGGAAAGTTATGACCAACCTAGACAGCATATTCAAAAGCAGAGACATTACTTTGCCAACAAAGGTCCGTCTAGTCAAGGCTACGGTTTTCCCAGTAGTCATGTATGGATGTGAGAGTTGGACTGTGAAGAAAGCTGAGTGCCAAAGAATTGATGCTTTTGAACTGTGGTGTTGGAGAAGACTCTTGAGAGTCCCTTGGGCTGCAAGGAGATCCACCCAGTCCATTCTAAAGGAGACCAGCCCTGGGTGTTCTTTGGAAGGACTGATGCTAAAGCTGAAACTCCAGTACTTTGGCCACCTCATGCGAAGAGTTGACTCATTGGAAAAGACTGTGATGCTGGGAGGATTGGGAGCAGGAGGAGAAGGGGACGACAGAGGATGAGATGGCTGGATGGCATCAACGACTCGATGGACATGAGTTTGGGTGAACTCCGGGAGTTGGTGATGGACAGGGAGGCCTGACGTGCTGTGATTCATGGGGTCGCAAAGAGTCGGACACGACTCAGCGACTGAACTGAAAATAATTATTCTAAGTACATAATTCTGTTTTCTCATTTTATTGTCTGGCTGTTAACAGTAGGGATGACCTCAAAGTTATCTGCAAAGCTAATAGTGAAGGACATACAGTAAACATTTATTGACTGAGTGAACAAATCAGGAAATAAATAAAAATAAAGTGTGAATAGATTAGATGTCTTAAAGCCTTTTTCGCCCATAATTTCCTTTACTACTTGCCTCTTGGGTGATGCTTCACTGCACTGAAAATGCTCCAATGGCATTCATTTTCCATTCACATGAAGCCTGGGGAAGCATTCCTGAGATCCGAGCCCACAAGGAAGATAAAGGGCAGAATGAAGCCACAGGTCTGCTCCTCTAAACAGGAAATTTTGGACTAAACTAATCCAGATTAAAGGATTAAAATAACCGATTCAAACTAAAAACTGCTTGTCTCCTACATGCGTGGACTCCTCCATTTTCGTACATAAAATAGGCCATCACAGAGCTCTGGGGGGAGAGGCCAGGGGCCCGGCTGCAGCTCATTTCTGATGAGAGCCGGGTGAGCACGTACGGACACGCCTCCGAGCGCGCGCGTCGGCCTCCTCGTCGCTCCAGCTCATGAATCACCTCGCTCTGCACCACTGCGCTTTCGGATCGCCACGTCCGTGGCCAATGTCAGGAGTATGAACGGGGAGATAAAGCAACAAATTACTTTCCACCTCTCCTGAACACTAGGACACAATCCAAAACCCCACTTAGTGGTTAAGCTGCTGTTGTTTATTTTCTTGTTTGTTTGGATTCTAACAGTGCGTTAGCCGTTTAGAAAGGAAAGGAAACACAGAGAAAAGTCCACTCATGATTCTCAAAAGCAAAATGCAGTTCTCAGTTCCTAGGGTAAAAGAGACATATTCCAGCCTAGGGGGGAGTTAGGTGAATTTCTGACCTTATTTCTTAATTGCTTTGCTGTTTTGTGATAAGTAACCTAAAATCTACCTTCTAGACCCCACCTCAACTGCAAAATGAGAATATTAGTCAAGGTTTTATAACTATAATTTCCTATTTCTCTCACTATATATATATATATATATATAACTATATATATAGTAAATATGTTGCCATTTCCTTCTCCAGTATATATATACCATATTATATATAATTTATTTCCTGTCACTGACCTAATCCAAAAGAATCATGTTATATAATTGGTGAAATGCCAATTTTCAATATCAAATGTATTATGCCATCAAAAAATGTTGATACCCCTTAATTTTTAAGAAACCTATTAATATAATCTTTCATTAGAATTTTCTTTCCTTTATCTGAATTCTTGCCTCAGTCCATAATTAGGCCTCAATCCCCATTATCCATGTTAAAAATACAATTCACAGTGAGTATTAACTCCTAAAAAATATTATTTAATATTCAAAGCTACAGAGACAATTAAAAATAAGTAAATTCACACACTTGTAGAAAATAAATGACTTCCCTTATCTACTCATATAAACAGTTCCTCACCCATGCAAAACTAGAAAAAGAAGAGAAATTTCATAAACTTTTTAAATGAAAGGTTACTGTTACCATTCCAACAATAATCTACCTGTATTTTGACCATAACTATTATAAGCCATTGAAGAGAAAAAGCGTGTCACTGGTAGTCTTTTAAATGTAACCACTTTGCTGGAGAATGGAGTAGAATATTTTAGATTAAGAAAATAAGAAGCAAGGAGAGAAAGAGAGAGAGGCTCATTGAGGTGATTGAAAAGTGGCCTTTCTAAACAATTCCATTTCGTATTAGACCCATCCTGCATGGATGCATGCACGCGTGTGTGTGTAGCCCCTACTAAGGTGCAAAGCCACTCACCCAACAACATAAGCTGAGAGAGCGTGCCTCGGGGAATGCCAGCAGTTGAAAAGCTGTCAAACACAGTGAGAGGACCAGGCACAATAGAGAAAACAGGAATCATATCCACATGCTTGAAACAGAAGAGCCTGCCCCAGAAAGAGCAGAAAGAAGCACCGTCTAAACTGGTCCAGCGTGAACAGAAAGATGCCAAGAGGCTCCAGACTGAAAGAGTGAAGCAGGAAAAAAAAAAAAAAATGCATAAAGAAAAAGGCAACCTAGAAACAATTTTCTGCAAGGATGGGAAAGTCTTTCCAGCATTGTAACTGTTCAAGCCAGAGCAATTTCCTGGATAAAACATCAAGGTCACGAGTGGAGAAGACCATGGTCAACTCACAGACAAGAGGACGTGACCCCCTAGACAGGAGGTGGTCTTTGGGCGCAGAAACATTTCCATCAAAACACTGCTTCACCTTTTTATTTTTGTGACCTTGGGAAAACATACACATCTCCTAGCCTCAGTTTTCTCACTGGTATATCTGGCATCAGAGATCTCAAGTGTAAAAGTCACTTAGTCGTATCCGACTCTTTGCGACCCAATGGACTTGCAGCCGGCTAGAATCCTCGGTCCGTGGGATTCTCCAGGCAAGAATACTGGAGTGGGTTGCCATTCCCTTCTCCAGGGGACCTTCCTGACCCAGGGATCGAACCTGGGTCTCCTGTACTGCAGGCGGACTCTTTATCGTCCACCAGGGAAGCCCTTAGAGGTCTTAAAGAGTTGTTGAAAAACACGTGGTGGGCTTTGTGCCTTGCCTGGCACGTAAGTAGGTGTTCAATCTTTACAAATCAATGAGGAAAACAAGGCCTTACACAAATGGAAATAAAATTATAAGAGAAAGCAACTTAAAACATCAAATTATATCAGAATGCCTCAGGCAGTAATACTAATCCATGGAAATCTATTTATCTATAAGATTCAGCATCCACCACGTTCTGGAATAAACCTCACCCAGGCACAATTTCTGACATTGCCTTAGGATTTATGATATGCTCCTAAAACTACAAATATTGCAATATACTTGTTTTAACCAGTCAAGTATAATATTATGACTCATCTGATACATATGGAAATAAATATTTGTGGAGTTATTCAAGAATTAAAATATTAATATTCTCCTAATAAAGGGCCACTTGGAGAAGTCTTCTTAACTGCATTAGACTTTGCATTTTTTTTTCTTCTGTTCTCCTACGTGCTTTTCAGCTAGCTGGGAGTCTGCCTGAGCTCAAGGAACATAAGGATTCCTTGTTAAATGAGTTATTTCTTTCCGTTAGAAGGATTCAACCCGAGCACCCAAGAATACCATTTGTCAGAGAATCTGCTGTAGAAACACGGAGAACAGATCTATTCCTAGGAAGTAAACCAGGCATCTTCCCACAGGGATCCCTGGTCATAAGGAAATACTAGAACTCAACGGCCAAAACCCACGTTCCCAGGCCAGTAAGCTATGCACCTCTAGACTAATTCATTCCACTCTTCCCTCCCTCTCTCTTTAGTCACTAAGTCATGTCCAACTCTTGCGACCCCATGGACTGTAGCCCGCCAGGCTCCTCCGTCCATGGGATTCTCCAGGCAAGAATACTGAAGTGGGTTGCCATTTCTTTCTCCAGGGGATCTTCCCAACCTAGAAATCAAACCCAGGTCTCCTGCATTGCAGGCAGATTCTTTACCAACTGAGCTACGAGGGAAGCCCAATCAACTATACGCCAATGATGATAAGAACTACATGCCACTTACTTTTTTATCTATTTTTTAACTGAGGATAATTGCTTTACAGAACTGTGCTGTTTTCTGTCAAACCTCAGCATGAATCAGCCACAGGTGTATATGTTTCCCCTCCCTTTGACTCTCCCTCCTATCTCCTGCCCCATCCCACCCCTCTAGGTTGATCCAGAGGCCCTGTTTGGGTTTCCTGAGCCATACAGCAAATTCCCGCTGGCTGCTGCTGCTGCTGCTAAGTCACTTCAGTCGTGTCCGACTCTGTGTGACCCCATAGATGGCAGCCCACCAGGCTCCCCCGTCCCTGGGATTCTCCAGGCAAGAATACTGGAGTGGGTTGCCATTTCTTTCTCCAATGCATGAAAGAGAAAAGTGAAAGTGAAGTCGCTCAGTCTGTCCGACTGTCAGCGACCCCATGGACTGCAGCCCACCAGGCTCCTCCGTCCATTGGATTTTCCAGGCAAGAGTACTGGGGTGGGGTGCCATTGCCTTCCCCGTCCCGCTGGCTACACATTCTTAATTAAATATATCCACACCTTTTACTTTATATTTATGGGCCTATATAAGTTTTGCCCTGTGTCCTCGTTCATTCCGGCTGCTATAATACACTGCCATACACTGCACGGCTTACAAACAGCACAACTTCATTTCCCACCATTCTGGAGCCTGGAAGACCAAGGTCGGCACCAGCAGAGCTGGGGCCCGGCAGAGCCTGCTTCCCGGAGCTCAGGGCAACACTGCCCGTGTCCCCCCGGGGCAGAAGGGGTGAGAGGTCTCCCCGAAGCCTCTTTTCTGAGGACACCATCACACTCGAGGGCTCTGCCCGCGTGACCAGATCACCTGCCAAAGGCCCCGCCTCCAAACACCATCACTTTGGCAGATAGGCCTCAACACATGAATTCTGAAGAAAGAGGAGCCTTCAGCTTATGAAAGGCTATTGACTCTGCAAGTCAATAGTCTTTTTTGTTTCAACAAGTTTGCTTTTAAAAATCTATAAACACTCATTTTTATTTTCCACAGACACTTAAAAATGAGATAAATCACGTTTCTTTCTTTACCAGTATAGTAGTGATCTGAAGAAAAAAAACACTATAATAAATCTTAGTTGTGGTTTTAAGAAAACTGAACTTGGGTAAACTTGGTAAAGGGCAGTTAAAAGAGGTCTTTCAGCCCAGAAAAGATAAACTCTTCCAGGACTCTAAAGGTTCACATATGTACTTGAACAGAGTGGAACAGATGAGGACGTGTTTTATCCCTCGGTCAGAATCTCCTTGCTGGCCCCGCGGCCACCACACCAACGTGTACTCCTGTCACTGATACTGATCTTACAACTGTCCCCGCAAACTAAAGGGATCTGTGAATTGGATTTCCCATCATTTCTCATTTGGGCAATTTTCAGCTTAGTCTCAAAAAGCTGAGAGCACTTTTAAAGCACACAATCGTATCCTTCTTTTTGAAAGGGTTTGTATCAGGGATTAGAATTAAGGCTCCTGTTAGTGTCGTCTGCACTCCAAATTTTGTTTTTATTACAAGGCCCAGACTTATGTCCTTGTGTGTGGTCCTCATCGGCCATGACGGCAGGAACGCAGGCCGCAGACGTCCTCCGATGAGGCTCCACTGCCGGCTATGGGGTCGCACCGAGTGGGACACGATTGAAGCGACGCAGCAGCCGCAGCAGCAGCCGCACTGCACGCCTCAGCGTGCCTCCATCTTTGTCTACAACCCACCTTTTCCACTTCGATAAAATCAAACCCCTCAGAACATAAAGTGGGTTTTTCGAGAGTTGAACCACAGAGAACTTCTGATTCCCCAAAGAGAATACTGTGAGGAAACCCAGAATAGGTAGTGATTCACATTAAATTTAATGATAACACACACACACACACACACACACACAAAGCTCCCCTACGAGCAAACATGATTTCCACGTCGGGCACATCCCAACCCAGTATCACTTTCCAGAGGTTTCTTTCGGCTTGGAGAAGCAGATACAAGAAGGATGGCTAACAGTTGGTCACCTGTTCCAAAACCATGTAAAAGAAGTCTAAACTTACCTTTCACTCAGTCTGCGTGAATGGGGACGTGGGTTTAGACCTGCTTCCCGTGGCTCCATGGACAGAGGACCCTGACAGGCTACAGTGCGTGGGGCCCCGGGGTCAGGCACGACTCAGCAACTAGACCACCGCCAGCACGGATGGCTCAGGCTCCCCCGGTGGCTCAGAGAGGAAGGAATCTGCCCGCAACACGGAGACCCGGACTCGATCCCTGGGTCAGGAAGACCCCCAAAGAAGGGAATGACAACCCATTCCAGTGTTCTTGCCCGGAGAATTCCACAGACAGAGGAGCTGGGTGGGCTACCGTCCACGGGATGGCAAAGAGTCGGACACGACCGAGAGGTTAGCATCTCAGACCTGCTTGGAGAGGTGGTACCCCTTTCTCCAGTTTGGTTATAGGTGTAACAAGACTTAGACAATGACATTTCTTCAAGCAGTCAGATTATGTGCACTGGCCCAGGGTTCAGAATCCACAGTTTCAATTGACAATGGAAGAAGGAACAATATGGATGCAGTTGCAACAATATGGATGAACCTGAGGGACACTGTTGCTGCTGCTGCTGCTGCTGCTGAGTCGCTTCAGTCGTGTCCGACTCTGTGCGACCCCATAGACGGCAGCCCACCAGGCTCCCCCGTCCCTGGGATTCTCCAGGCAAGAAGACTGGAGTGGGTTGCCATTTCCTTCTCCAATGCGTGAAAGTGAAAAGTGAGAGTGAAGTCGCTCAGTCATGTCCGACTCCTAGCGACTCCAGAGACAGCAGCCCACCAGGCTCCTCCATCCATGGGATTCTCCAGGCAAGAGCACTGGAGTGGGGTGCCATTGCCTTCTCCATGAAGGACACTATGCTAAGGGAAATAAGTCAGACATAGAAGGACAAGTACTTCCACTTAATAAGGTATGTAATAGTCAAGCTGACACAGAGTAGAACGGTGGTTACCAGGGGCTGGGGGGAGAGATGGAGAGCTGCTAGTCAAGGGATATAAAGACTCAGTTACAGAGATGAGTGAGTTCTGGAGATGGTCGCTACAGCATACGGTTTATATTTAACTGGACTGTATTGTACACGTAAAACGTCAAGAGGTAAATCTCTTATTAAGTGTTCAGTGCCAAATAATGCTCAAACTACTGCACAATTGCACTCATCTCACACGCTAGTAAAGTAATGCTCAAAATTCTCCAAGCCAGGCTTCAGCAATATGTGAACCATGATCTTCCAGATATTCAAGCTGGTTTTAGAAAAGGCAGAGGAACCAGAGATCAAATTGCCAGCATCTGCTGGATCATCGAAAAAGCAAGAGAGTTCCAAAAAAACATCTATTTCTACTTTATTGACGGTGCCAAAGCCTTTGACTGTGTCGATCACAATAAACTCTGGAAAATTTTGAAAGAGATGGGAATACCAGACCACCTAACCTGCCTCTTGAGAAACTTCTATGCAAGTCAGGAAGCAACAGTTAGAACTGGACATGGAACAACAGACTGGTTCCAAATAGGAAAAGGAGTACGTCAAGGCTGTATATTGTTTCCCTGCTTATTTAACTTCTATGCAGAGTACATCATGAGAAACGCTGGACTGGAAGAAACACAAGCTGGAATCAAGATTGCCGGGAGAAATTTCAATAACCTCAGATATGCAGATGACACCACCCTTATGGCAGAAAGTGAAGAGGAGCTAAAAAGCCTCTTGATGAAAGTGAAGGAGGAGAGGGAAAAAGTTGGCTTAAAGCTCAACATTCAGAAAATGAAGATCATGGCATCTGGTCCCATCACTTCATGGGAAATAGATGGGGAAACAGTGGAAACAGTATCAGACTTTATTTTTTTGGACTCCAAAATCACTGCAGATGGTGACTGCAGCCAGGAAATTAAAAGATGCTTACTCCTTGGAAGAAAAGTTATGAGCAACCTAGATAGCATATTCAAAAGCAGAGACATTATTTTGCCAATAAAGGTCCATCTAGTCAAGGTTATGGTTTTTCCAGTGGTCATGTATGGATGTGAGAGTTGGACTGTGAAGAAAGCTGAGCACCAAAGAATTGATGCTTTTGAACTGTAGTGTTGGAGAAGACTCTTGAGAGTCCCTTGGACTGCAAGGAGATCCAACCAGTCCATTCTAAAGGAGATTGGTCCTGGGTGTTCTTTGGAAGGAATGATGCTCAAGCTGAAACTCCAATACTTTGGCCACCTTATGTGAAGAGTTGACTCATTGGAAAAGACTGTGATGCTGGGAGGGATTGGGGGCAGGAGGAGAAGGGGACGACCAAGGATGAGATGGCTGGATGACATCACCAACTCAATGGACATGAGTTTGGGTGAACTCCGGGAGTTGGTGATGGACAGGGAGGCCTGGCGTGCTGCAATTCATGGGATCGCAAAGAGTCGGACACGAGTGAGCAGCTGAAGTGAGCCAAACACAATAAAATAAGAAAAATGAAAACCAAGATTTCTGGCACTCTTGTTATCTGCCATCATAATGCTTCCCATGAAAAGGCATTATTCCATGACACCATTTTAGTCTCATCTCATAATATTTAAAATTTCAGTTTTTGCAGACTTAAGATAGCTGTATTTTATTTTTAACAATACCATTCACTAACATATGTATTAACTCTGGCAACTGTGAGAAATATCAAACCTAATGCTAAATTAGACCATTTCTGTTTCATATTTGAGTCAGAGAACATGCGACTAAATTTGATACCTGTTTGTTTTTTTTTAATAACAGTAAAGCTCTTACCATTATGCCACGAGAGCAGAGGGAAATGCAGTGAATCACCCCCCACTTATCAGCCGAGCTGTGAGATGGTAGTCATCAGGGTGCTGGCCCAACAAGGGCGGCAATTAATGGTGCACTGACTGGGTAAACAATTAACGAGTGTAATTAAAAAGATTCTGACTCTCATGTCGAAACGCTACCCCAGACAGCTGGATCACTTGCCTGGAGAAAAGCTCTGCTCTCCAATTTTTGATAAGAAAAATGAAATTATTTCTCATTCTCATATCCCCTATGTGGATAATAAAGATAACTCTCCAAGGAACATATACATTAAGATATTTCAACTCTACTAAGGTATAGTGTGCAATTTAATTTTGAAAATTCTGTCAAAACATTATTCATCTGTAAGGTTACTTTCCTAACTGTGGGATGATAATTTCCTGTGTAACGAATCATTCAGAAGGGTTCCTAAGGAGACGAGACAAGAACACCAAACTAATTCCAGGTTTTATATGACAGCAAATGGCACCGAGAGAGAAAGGGAAGACACCTTTCAGGAGACGTGCTGTAAACGACACTCTCTGAGGCCCTGACTGTGGGACACACAGCAGTCATATACATGCTAGAATCTTCCTTTCTGTTCTGTTCTTTCTTCATGGAAATCACATGTCAGCCCTGGTGATTGATATGGGGTTAATTACTAATTACTTATTTTTCCCTTTGATGTAGCACAGTACTTATTTACAAGACAGTCGTCGAGACGTGGCATCTGGTTAGACGTGGAGGACACAGAGGCACACAAGAGCACAAGCTGACCGGCGAAACGGCTCACGGAAACGCCTTTCGCTTTTAGGCACCCAGAAGGGGAAACCCCTTGCAAATTTCTTTACATGTCATCAATATCTCTCCCTGAATGATGGAAACATAGAGTAACCTCTCTTTTCCCCTCCTAACTTTCAGCACTGTGAAAGCTCTTACAACTGAGCATGATTGACATTAATTTTAAAAAAGGACCATTGCCTCCACCCACTCATCCTCCCCAAAGTGGAGGAGCAGAGCTGACTTTGGAATCGGATCTTGCCTCGGCCAATTCTGCACCAAGAGGGAGGGTCCAGGGACGTGTGACTTTCACAACGCTGGCTTTGAGGCTGGGGGAAGCCTACACTCCAGAGCTGATCCATTGGAGTAAAGATAAGAGCCGGGAGAGATCCACAGGTAGATCAGTGGTTGAGGACTAAGCTCATTATTAACTTTTTTAAAGTATATAAATACTGGGTGACATAACATCTGAGCAATGGCAACAGTAATTAAGAGCTGGCCTTCAGGGATGCCTGCTCTCCCCTAGGCTGCGTGCAGTACAGTCTCGGTTTAATCGTCCCAACAACTGGAACCCCAGAGCCGGCACAGGGAGCCAGCCACCTCCACATTAAGCATGACACAGAAACAATTTTATATAAATCTCAAAAAACATTTTGCTTGCAAAACTACCAAATTATTTGTCTTCTATTCAAAAAAAAAAAAAAAACTAGAAAAGTATAATATACCTTGAAATCAAGGTAGTCAATGTTTAATAGTGTTACTTTCTTGTTAAATCTAAAAGGACATCATCAAGAATGAGAAATTTCTTTCTGAAAACCAAACTAGCACACTTGCTTCTGCAGTTAGGTTTTTAATATTTTTTTCATGATAGCTTTAAATAGTGGAAATAGATCATAACATTGAAACAGAAGAAAAATAGGATTCCATGATATTCTGGGTTAAATACTGCTTTATCTTTGAAGGATAATTAGCTGCATTTTTCTAGCAATGAAAGTTCTGACCTGGCTTCAGAACTCCTTTGAAATCCTCACTAGCCAAGTGACCTCGGGCGAGTTGTCCTACATTCGTTGTTGAGACAATTTATATGAAAAGCTCTGTAAATGGTAAAGCGCACTATGAATGTTGCTAACACTAGGGGATGTTATCCACAACCCTTTAGAAGCTCATCGCCCTCAAAGAGCATCCACCATTAGAAACACTGGGGGAACCGGGGCCAGAGAGGATAAGACAGATCAGCAGACAACACTCGCAAAGCTTCAAGTTCCGATTTACTGAGCGAAGAGGTAAGTGGCCATGGTGGTAACTCTCTGCAGCAATAAAGGGCCTTTTCCGCCCAACGTCAATGCACCTCCCCAGCTTCCTCAGGCCTCCGCTTCTAGAGGGGTTTGGAAGGAGTTCTGTAAGTACAGAGAATGTTGCAGAGAATGGGTCCTGAAAATAGAGGGCAGACGCTGAGAATGCTGACAGATCAGAGCCTGAGCGACACAGACGACCTGAACCCGTCTGGGGAGGCCGTGGGGACCCTGAATGCCCCACCAGCTACACAGACTCTCCCAGGAGGCGGCATGACATCTGCTTTCACTTTCTAGATACAGCACTTCACAGCACCTCCCGGGGTTCCGGAGCAGAGATCTGAAGAGAACGAAGCACGGAAATGATACTTAACCAGTTCTTTCTGCAAAAAAAGATAGCCTGAAAACCTCGAAGACCATTTCACAGAGGCCTCTCTGAGAGAAAGCAGTCATACCTGACTTACAAGGGAGCATCCATCATTAGATTATGCAGATTTCTTTCAAAGATTTACTGAGCGGAGAGATATGTGGCCATGATGATAACGAATGCCTACGAATGTAGGACAAAGTTTCAAAAACTCACATGAGACCCATGATGCTTCAGAAATGCGCTCTGGTTTGGCATTTAGATTAGGGGGCACTCAGTAGAAAGGGTTGTAACTTCTGTTTAGACAACTTTGAAAGGCTAGAAGCCTAGGAATAAACAAGAACCATTCCTGAAGGAGCAGGGTTCTGAAGAGCTTGTCTTTGACCCTTTCTCACATTTACTAACAATTTTCCCTTTATGCCATAATGCTTGCTAGATGCTTGCTACTCTGAGTGTAACCAAAAAGCCAACATCCCCTGGGGCTGGATATAAATGCATCCTCAGAACCTAACCCATTTATGGAATAAGAATCTGCAGGTGATTCAATACACAGTGTGTACTGAAGAAGCACCACCATGGACTGCTTTTTCCTTATCAGTGTCCCACTCTGCGACCCCATGGACTATAGCCTTCCAGGCTCTTCTGTACCCTGGGATTCTAGAGGCGAGGACGCTGGAGAGGGTTGCCTTTCACTTCTCCAGGGGATCTTCCTGACCAGGGATTGAACCAGGTCTCCTGCATTGCAGATAGATTCTTTACCATCTGAGCTACCTTATTCCTTAAGCAATAAAATAAAATCACCTTGAATGCTTTTATTTTTCCTTTTCAGCTCTAGCATTTTCCCCTATAATGGCTTACACTGTACAGAGCATCCTACACTTGGAAATTATTTTGCTTTTCCTATTCAAAGGGGGCTTGGGGACACATTTCTTAAAGACATTGCATAAAACAGCTCGTTGGTGGGAAGCAGGTATGGTAAATGTGCATCCGGGCTATATCACTGATTAAAGAGGTCTTTGCAGAGACACTGAGACAGCAAGAGTGTAAAAGTGCTTTAGAGATGTTTTATTCAAGCTATCATTTAAATTCATGCAAACACACCTCCACTCTAGTCTTCGCCCCCTGCGATCTCACTTGGCTTAGAAAGATACAGGCTGTTAGCAGTTCCAGTTATTCCTGAGTGGGTGGGAGGGTGACGTGGAGCTCTTCAATCACTCATCTGCAAGGAGTTTGGGGATGTTTTGAGTATGAAAGTCATTATATGAAAACAAATCCTCTTCTATCACATTCTACTGGTGAGTAATTGTTATGTTCTAGCAAGAATTAACAGCACTGCCTTGCAGAAAGACAGCACATGCGCTTCCCCCACACGAACCTGTAGGTGCCTCATCTTTGCAAAACTCAGAACCCAATTCTGGATTCGATTCTGTGTCTAACCCTCTCAGAGATCAAGGATTTGTGATGACCTCCACCACCCCAAAGTAAGTCAATAATTGCCATCCTCTGGGGAGAAAAGTGCTCAATTTGTAAGAAGGTGGGTAAAGGATTCATATTTAGTTGGCCTAGCTAGTGCTTAGACTAATTCTCATGCCATGAAGACGAAAGCAGTCATATTCCTCTTATTCTAGCCTCCTTGTGTAAGCTCAGCTGTCATTTAATTGATCTGACATGTCTGATGTATCCTTTTTTAATCCATCTTCCAGACTCCAATTTCTGTAATTTACCTAAAATCGCAGTTTCCTCATTAATATGCTTCCGCTTCCAATTTAAATAGTTTGCTGTTTTACACGTGGATAAAGTCTAAACTTTATAGCTTACTGTGAAAAGGTCTCCACCAGAATCATCACTGATTATTTGATAGTGTTTATTGCTGCCAAATACCATACAAACAGGAGCTTCCCTGATGGCTCAGTGGTAGAAACTCTGCCTGCTGATGCAGGAGACATGGCTTTGATCCCTGGGTCAGAAAGATCCCCTGGAGAAGGAAATGGCAGCTCACTCCAGGATTCTGGCCTGGAAAACCCCATGGATAGAGAAGCTACAGTCCATGGCGTTGCAAAGAGCCGGACACGGCTCTGTAACTGAAAAACCACCACCACCACACCCATACAAACACTTTCCAATATTAACTCAGTTCACCCTCTGAGGAAAATTGTTTTATCACTCATTTTCCTTACCAGTAAACTAAAGAGAGAAAGTTTAAGAAAGTTGCCCAAGATCACGCAGCTAGGAAGCAGCACAGCTGGATTCTAGCCCCAGGTCCACAGTGTAAGAATGTGTCCGTTTAAGACAGAAATACCTCTGAAGTATCACTCACACTATAAGTAAGGGATCCTCTCTACCTGTTCAAAATTGTAAGAGAAGGTGTAAATTTTGAAGACAAGGAATAAAGGGAGAAAATAAACACGGTGAAAGGTTAGGGTTAGACATTATTTTAATGTCTTATGTAAGATTTTAAGAATATTCAGTGCTTAATTGAAAGTGGTGACATGGTATATTGTATTCAGCTTGCATTTAAACTTGTACTTCCCTTGTACCTTGTATCTCTCTGTAATAGACAAAGACACAAAAACAAACACTCTAAAGTATATATATACTCTGGACTTCCTACGTTCTTTGTGTAGATAAAGTACAAATGGATCCTATACATATCCTAATACGTAAGTATGGATAAATTTTAAAATGAGCACAGTTGATAAATCACTTTACTGCCACATAAATTTTTTCAGATATGTAACTGTAAAATACCAAACAATAGTGGTTTCAAGCAGGTACATCTTTTCTCACTTTAAAAAGGAAAAAATTAGGGACAAGTTGTCTCACTTGGGTGCAGTGACTCAAAATATTCATCGGGTTCCCTGACTAAACTTAGGACTTTCCTTATTAAGGTCGGGATGCCTGATGGAGCTGGAGATCAAACGTGCCTTCCAGGTAGCACAGTGGAGAGATGAAATGTAAAAATCAGTGCCCTTTCCCTCTAAGATGACCCCTCTGAAAGACCACACTGAACTCCTTCAGATATTTTATTGGCTACTCCTTGGTCACATGACCCCACAGAACTGCAACTGACTTCAGGATATTGGGTTTCTATGAGAAAACTGTAAAGGAAAAGAAAAAAATCACTATTTGTAAGTTAAGATTCTACTCATCCTTATAGTTTAATTTCAAAACCAGTTGCTAAGTAAAATCTTCCCTAATCCTTCCTTGTTGAACTTGACCTTAACTAGTGATTAACCAACCCTTGATCTGGAATACAAAGAGTTTTAAGCATTTCAGTCTCTCCCATTGAATGCTCTTGGGAGACAGGGGTCATCCGGGCATTTATTTATTCATGTATTCAGCAAGCATGAAGAGAGGGACCATTATAGGTACTTCCCCCAATGTTTTGCATATAGAAGTTGCTCAATAATATTTCTTCAATTATGCAATTACACTTAGAAGTGAAGTGAAGTGAAGTCTCTCAGTCGTGTCCGACTCTTTGCGACCCCATGGACTGTAGCCTACCAGGCTCCTCTGTTTATGGGATTTTCCAGGCAATAGAACTGGAGTGGATTGCCATTTCCTTCTCCAGCGGATCTTCTCGANCAATTACACTTAGAAGTGAAGTGAAGTGAAGTCTCTCAGTCGTGTCCGACTCTTTGCGACCCCATGGACTGTAGCCTACCAGGCTCCTCTGTTTATGGGATTTTCCAGGCAATAGAACTGGAGTGGATTGCCATTTCCTTCTCCAGCGGATCTTCTCGACACAGGGATCAGCACTCAAGCAGATTTCAAATAAAATATTAATAGCACGTAAGGTTTCACAATCCAATGTGGTGGTCAAGGTGGTCTGGGAATGTCTGTGCCTCCACCTGTCACTGCCAAAACCAGTGCCCACGGAGCTTGCCCTGGACGCAGAGCCCAGCTCCAGAGGTCCTGGAGGACCATCACAGGGAGAGAGCTCGTCAGAGCAACACCCTGTTTAGTACAGTGAATGCCATGAGGATGTGCCATTTACGAGAATTTTCATTTAATAGGAAAATAATAATACTACTAAAATGCATGAGGGGAGAAAATGATTGACATCTCAGCACTGAAATCATCTATATAAGTATTGCAGCTCATAGATATTCTAGGTTCTTCTCTGAGAATGACTCAGGGCAGGCATATAAAACAGAAACGCAAAAGAAAAGCTGGAATATCTGTTAAATTTTTTTTAAAGCCCAAACTAGAAAAAAAAAATGCTTTCAATTTTTATTTAACTTTGTTTTGCTTTGTTTTTACACAACACATTTCACAAAGGCTGTTTTTACACTGCCATGGGGGAAGCATATTGTTTGAGTAAGTTCTGGGAAAGAAAAGTTGATTATATGCCTTTTTTACTTTTTACAATATTTCTTGCATGCCTGAAAGTATCACTGAAACCTCGAATATTCTTGCAAAAGAATACTTTTCACAAACCATATACAGAAATGTGTTCAGTTCAGTTCAGTCGCTCAATTGCGTCCGACTCTTTGCAACCCCATGAATCGCAGCACGCCAGGCCTCCCTGTCCATCACCAACTCCCAGAGTTTACTCAAACTCACGTCCATCAAGTTGGTGATGCCATCCAGCCATCTCATCCTCTGAGTGTATCTATATTTAAATTTCTATTATTTTAGAAGTACATAGAATAACGAATAGCTACCTATTAAAAATAAAAATATATTTTTATGCTTATATTTATGAAACCCTTCTTAAATATAAGTTGGTGAAATATTCTTTGCATATACATGAGACAATTCAATAAATTTTTTATCTCATTTTGAAGCATTTTAGCCAATTTGGCTTCTAAGTTTAATAAGATAAGACAAGTGATAGAAATGCCCAATATACATATTAAAGCAAATGTGATCCAAAATTGATATACTCATAGATATCAGCATTGAAAAAAACATTAAAAAAATCTACTTCATCATTTACCTGTATGGCAACCCACTCCAGTGTTCTTGCCTGGAGAGTCCCAGAGACGGCGGAGCCTGGTGGGCTGCCATCTATGGGGTGGCACAGAGTCGGACACGAATGAAGCGACTTAGCAGCAGCAGCAGCAAACAAGGTAAGCCTAGTTTACGTATAAGAAAGTCAAAGCGAAGAGAGATCCAATTATTTGTGCCAGGTGACAAGGAATAATGTGTCTATTACAGATGTTTGGTACCTTGCCATTTTAAAATTCATTAAGTGCTACCAGTCATTATGACGCAAAAATTAGAATTGCTTTCAAAATCAAATACATGGATTAAAAACATATTATGTATAAAGAGTAAAGGTAGAAATCTGTACATTTACCAGGCTTGGAGATTCACAAAGCACACTGACATACAAAAGACTCTGAGCAAACCTGCCATAAAGAAATAAAATTAAATTTTTTTAAAGCTACCAATTCTCAAGCACACTTGAACACAAAATTCTTCATCTTTCAATATCTTTTAACCTCCTGTGTAATTAGTGATTCCCCAGCACACTCTTGGGGGAAACTTGACAGTGTTTTAATTCAATCTTGGCAGATCTCTGAGAAGAAGACATCTGCCAGTGTGATATTTACGCCCAGCTTTTTCCTTAGGTATCTCTAGCACCCTCCCCTCGCCCGACCCGAATCGGCTTCTGTGTGTTCTCTGCAACGAAAAGGAGGCTCTGGCACCCACACAAGTTGCACATTAAGGTCCAGAACATTCGACTTACGTTGAAGAATAAATGATTTCTGTGCTGACGTGGCTAAAGGTCGAAAAGGCAAACACACAGGTGGGTGGACGTGTCTCACACACCTTTCAGGTACATACATGGGGCTCACGAGAGGTCAACGGTCCAGATGTGTATAAGAGACAGGGCCGCACAGATCACGTGTGTGCTGTCCGGGCCAGCGAGGCCTCCCTGGGCGGGGGTACAAGCAGCACCTCCCTGACCACATTTAGCACAACACCCATGGAGCCTGAGTGCTGGCTGCGTGTTTCACACGTCAAGCACATTTTATTTATCTAGCAAATACTTCTGTGGCACTGACAGTGTGCCAGACTCCATTACAAGGGCTTGAGTAACCTGGACTTACTTAATTTTTGTCACAACCCCAGGCGTTAGGTGCTATTGCTAAGGCACTTCAGCTGTATCCAACTCTTTGTGATTCCATGGACTGAAGCCCACCAGGCTCCACTGTCCGTGGGATTCCCCAGGCAAGAGTGCAGGAGTGGGTGTCATTTCCTGCTCCATGTGGGATTCCCCAGGCAAGAATGCAGGAGTGGGTGTCATTTCTGCTCCATGTGGTCTCCCCACCCAGGGACGGAGCCTGCACCTCTCCTGTCTCCTGCATTGGCAGGAGGGTTCTCTACGCATAGCACCAACTAGGAGACGCCATTATTATCCCGATGCAGAAACTGGGAATTAGAAAAGTGAAGCAAAAGTTAAGGGAAGCCAAACCAGTGGCAAACCGCAGAGACAAGCTCTGACTGTAGACACTCTGACTAGGGAGCGCAAGCAACCCGGGAGAGAGCGATCCCTGAGAACCACTGATCTCTCCAGCAAAGGCATTGCCGTCACGACAGGAGGCCTGCAAAGCTCACCGTACCTTACCAAGAGTCGCGTCACCTCACTGAGGGCATGCAGCACAGTTACATAATAGCAGACCTTTTATAAAGATTGGCACAAACTCATTAGACTTCACTGAAGAACTGACAGTCGCTGAGAGTTTCTTATTGAAGTTTATATAATCTGACTTTCATACAGATAAAATGACCTTTTGAGTACGGGCCAGCACAATAAATTTTAATCACCCCTCACCTTATTAATCATTAACTGAGTAGAGGGTACACACAAGTTATTCCTGAAGCTTCCAAGGAGATACCCCCCCCAAAAAAAAATTCAGATATTTAGCCAGAGATAGCCACGATTTTCTAGAATTTGGATGTTCACTGTGGCAGCCACTAGCTACATGTGGACATTTAAATTAAATTTTAAATTAATTAAGTTCAAATAAAATTAAAGATTCAGTCCCTCAGCTGTACCATTCACAGTTCAGATACTCAACAGCCACCTGAGGCTAGTGGCTACTGGGTTGACAGTGA
>SJYX01001584.1:0-12099 GCA_006410675.1 Oreotragus oreotragus | reverse complement strand
CCATGGACTGCAGCCTACCAGGCTGCTCCGTCCATGGGATTTTCCAGGCAAGAGTACTGGAGTGGGGTGAGGGTCTTCATAGTTATTAAGTTAAGATGAAGTCATACTGGTTTAAGGTGGCTCTAAATCCAACTGGTGTCCTTATAAGAAGGCCACGTGAAGATACAGATATACACAAGGGAGAACATTACATGAAGACAGAGACGGAGGCTGGAGCAATATATCTGCAAGTCAAGGAACACCAAGGGCTTGCTGGCAACTACCAGAAGGTAGGAGGGAGCTAAGGAATCGATTTCTCCCTCAAAGCATCCAGAAGGAACCAACCCTACTGATATCTTGATTGTGGACTTCTGCCCTTCATAACTGTTAAGAGAATAAATTTACTTTAAGCCACCCAGTTTGTGGTACTTTGTTACAGCAACACTAGGTAATGAATATGTTATTCTTCATCATCAGAGATTTCAGGCCAATGACATCACTCACTTTCAGATAAAGATGGCAGATTGAACATACATATCTACTTTCACTCCCTCCTGAAATCTCAATAAAACAACAGAAAAGGAATATTTTTAGAAGTAATAAACCTACAAAGATACAGAAAAAGAGAGATGACTTTAATAAAATTGTATTTGGTGCAAAAGCTATTGCAGGTTTGCATTGTTGCCATTTGTCATTTGATATTGGAAAGGAAAAAAAAGTGAAAATGTTAGTTGCTTAGTCATATCCAACAACCCTTTGTGACCCCATGGATGTAGCCCACCAGGCTCCTCTGTCCATAGAATTTTCCAGGCAAGAATACTGGATTGGTAGCCATTCCCTTCTCCAGGGAATCTTCTAGACCCAGGAATCAACCTGAGTCTTCTGCATTGCAGGCAGATTCTTTACCATCTGATACTGGGATACATTTTTAAATAAATGAAGTTATGTTATACATTGTTTTAATGCTCATTTCTTGGTTCGGTTTTTTCCTAATGACATTACTTGCTGTTTATTTTATATTTATTTGAGACTATGGAAATGATGTTAGACAAAAAGCAAATTCAAGTGATTTTGAGTTCAAAATGGATTGTAAAGCCATGAAGACAACAACTCACGACATCAACAATGCATGCGGCCCAGGAACTGCAAATGAATGGACAGTGCTGTGGTGGTTCAAGAAGTTCTGCAAAGGAGACAAGAGCCCTGAAGACAAGGACTATAGTGGCCGGCCATCAGAAGTTGACAACAACCAATTGAGAGTCATCATCAAAGCTGATCCTCATTCAACTACAGAAGTTGCCAAAGAACTCAGTGTCATCCATTCTATGACTGCTTGGCATTTGAAGCAAATTGGAACAAAGAAGAAGCCTGATAAGTGGGTGCTTCATGAGCTGACCAAAAATAAAAAAAACTGTCATTTTGAAGGGTCGTCTTCTCTTATTCTATGCAATGAATCATTTCTTGATCAGATTGTGATGTGCAACAAAAAATGGATTTTATATGACAACCAGCTCAGTGTCTGAACTGAGAAGCTCCAAAGCACTTCCCAAAGCTCAACTTTTAACAAAAAAAGGTCGCAGTCACTGGTGGTCTGCTGCTGATTGATCCACTGCAGCTTTCTTGGGGCTTCCCAGGTGGTGCTAGTGGTAAAGAATCTGCCTGCCAATGAAGGAGACGTTAAGAGACTTTGGTTTGATCCCTGGGTTGGGACAATCCCTTCTGAACCCCAGCAAAAACCATTACATCTGAGAAGTATGCTCAGCAAACCGATGAGATGCACTGAAAACTGCAACACCTGCAGCCCACATTGGTCAACAAAAAGGGCCCAATTCTTCTCCATGACAATGCCCAACTGCACATCTCACAACAAATGCTTCAAAAGGTGAATGAACTGGACCACCACGTTTTGCCTCATCCACCATATTCACCTGCTGCTGCTGCTGCTGCTAAGTCGCTTCAGTCATGTCCGACTCTGTGCAACCCCATAGACGGCAGCNTCCATGACAATGCCCAACTGCACATCTCACAACAAATGCTTCAAAAGGTGAATGAACTGGACCACCACGTTTTGCCTCATCCACCATATTCACCTGCTGCTGCTGCTGCTGCTAAGTCGCTTCAGTCATGTCCGACTCTGTGCAACCCCATAGACGGCAGCCCACCAGGCTCTGCTATCCCTGGGATTCTCCAGGCAAGAACACTGGAGTGGGTTGCCATTTCCTTCTCCAATGCATGAAAGTGAAAAGTGAAAGGGAAGCCACTCAGTCGTGTCCGACTCTTTGTGACCCCATGGACTGCAGCCCACCAGGCTCCCCCGTCCCTGGGATTCTCCAGGCAAGAGTACTGGAGTAGGGTGCCACTGCCTTCTCCGACCATATTCACCTGACCTCTTGCCAATCAACTACCACTTCCTCAAGCATCTTGACAAGTTTTTGCAGGGAAAACGCCTCCACAACCATCAGGAGGAAGAAAACGCTTTCCAAGAGTTCATCGAAGCCCGAAGCACAGATTTGGCAGAAATCTGTTGATTGTAATGGTTCCGATTTCGATTAATAAAGATGTGTTTGAGCCTAGTTGTAAGGATTTAAAATTCATGGTTCAAAACTGCAATTATGCTTGCACCAACCTAACAGAAACAGAAAAGCCAGAGAACTAGTGGGAAAGGATTTAGGTCTCAAGACCCAAAAAACTGAGTTATAAGCAAAAAAAGGCCAAGGTAAAGAAACAATACCAAATATACAAAAAAATCCCCCAGAACTCAAAACTGGCTGTATCAGGAGCCTCTGGAAGTAGAGGTGGGATCCATAATGAGTCAGGTGAAAAAATGAATTTAAGTAGGCAAATCTTTAAATTTCCTTCTCCACTCAGTCTTCTAAGGACTGGTCCCTCCTAAATTTGTAAGGGGCTGGGGAGAAGTTATTCTGTGAAAAGATAGAAGCACGGGTCTCTGGGCTGGGAACTTAAGTTGTACTATTAAAAACAAATGGACTGAGTGAACATAAACACTGAATGCTAAGACACAACCTCCCACCCCCGATCTCTCAAATTCCAGAATGCTGGCAATCTGGTTTTTTATCCACTTGGTAAGAGACTCTGAACATATGCATAGAAAAATCTAAAAGAATACGTATTCCATGTTAATCATTATCTCATGCGGTGAGATTACTGAAGAGTCTCACTTTCCATAATATGAAGTAAAGTGAAGTGAAAGTCATTCAGTCATGTCTGACTCTTTGCGATCCCATGGACTACATAGTCCATGGAATTCTCCAGGCCAGAATACTGGAGAGAGTAGCCTTTCAGTTCTCCAGGGAATCTTCCCAACCCAGGAATCAAACCCAGGTCTCCTGTACTGCGGGCAGATTCTTTACTAGCTGATCCACAAGGAGAGCCCAAGAATACTGGAGTGGGTAGCCTATCCCTTCTCCAGTGGATCTTCCCAATCCAGGAATCAAACTGGAGTCTCCTGCATTGCAGGTGGATTCTTTACCAACTGAGCTATGAGGGAAGCCCCCATCCATAGTATATGTTTCTATAATGTTATAATGTTTCACAACAAGCACATATCACCTTTCCTCCTGCCAAAAAGAATAAAAATATAAAGATCAGAGACAACAAACAAAAGAGAAATGCTCCTTATACTAGATGGACTGAAGCGGTCCATTAGGCTCAAAATGTCTATGTAATTCATTTTCTTGCCAAAAGCTGTGTGGCTCAAGTCCTTTGCTTGGAGTGAAATCACCCTGCCACTCTGACGACAGTTTATTGGATCATGATCAGTGCACAAGCTAATACAGCCATATGCAGAAAAACATCACTCTCGCCATGTAGCTAACTACCTCTCTCAGGAATGGTGGAACTCTGTCCAGTCAGAAGGGAGTTCATGCAGAGTTAACAGCAAACCAAACTATCACACCCCTCTTGAAGATGTTTACTGCTAGGTACACAAACAGAAGACAGGTCATTCGGTTCAAGTGTGAAATGTCTTGTAGTGCCTAACCTACTATCCAATCTCAACTGAGACTCAGGGTAACTTCTCTAAGGCTAACAGGACAACTTCATTCCAAAATATCCTTCAATAAACTTATACACACACACCAAAAGAGCAAGACAAAAAAAGTTTTCACTTCACAAATTCAAGAAAATTAGTTATCAGGGCCACTCAATGCATCAGCTTTCCAAGAATATGCAAAAAATGACAAAATAATAAGAGCCAAATGGAAGAAACATATTTTCAAATTAACTGCAAGTTAGGATTATCAAAGTATGCACCATTCATCATTTCCTTTCGTTTCGTTTTTTGGCTCTTTTCCAACTACCAAAAGCTGGGTATAAAAGAGATAAAATTCAATGTAATGTAATTTAGCTGTGAAAAAGGAAGTTAAAACCAAGAGCAAGAGTTAGATGGTTTCTAATTGGAATTTAAACCAGTAAAATAAATAATCTTCTGATAAGTCATTCTACTCACCTTTCCTGTATGACAGATTTGTAAATCTATCACCAGATAGTTATTTCATAATCATTTAAGTTTAATTATGGAACAATTTAAGTTTAATTATGGAACAACAATTCTGGAGCTGATAAAACACTAATGGAAAATTTTAAATAAAATATAAAATATGACAAAATAGATTGAAATTAATATTTTTTCTTCCTCCACTTACTAGTTGTTACACAGTGAAGAGTATTTGCTTGGTGCTTAGAATTTAATGCTTCTATGGAAATCACTAGCTGTCCTTCTAGCAATGCTCCCTTTGATACTCCTGCTGTTTCACACCTCTGGTAAATTATTAAATATTTCAAAATCTGGAAAGGGCACAATTCAAAGAAACCACAATCTTCTTTAAAAATCATGGTAATAATAAACTTGTATGATAGTTAATAATTCTCATTTCCAAAAAATAACATTCTTGCTTACAAAATGTCAGATTTACATTTGTTAAGAACAAAACATTGTGTCTAAACAGAATAGCTAGGTGAGTGACATAAAAAGGAGACAGTGAAATTCAACACAATGTCCAAAACAGGAAATGAAGACAACAAATTGCTTTATTCAAAGGATAAATTCATCTGGAAATAATAAGTTGAAAAAATTAAGTGGGAGTTTGTTTTTCCTGTTTCTTTTTTTCTGTCCAAACATAAGTCAACATGAATATTATGAATAATAATGGCATCTGCTTGTGAATCTTTACTTTTCGTTGTATCAACATTTCCCAGGGTCAGAATACTAGTTAAGAGCACTGACTTTGGAAGCAGATACCTGGGTTTGAAACCCTGATGAGTCAAATACTATCACGTGACCTTGTGCAAGTTGCTTAACTTCTCTGTAGCACTGCTTCCTCACTTATAAAAATGAGGACAAATTACCACATATGACGGCTGCCGAACATAAGCAAAACAATACGTTCAAAATGTTTAACACAGTGCCTGGCAGATAGTAAATGCTTAATAAATATTAGCTATTATTTCTAATAAAGTCATCTGCACACAATATTCTAAGTTGAACAGGTCTCCAAGGTATCTTGGTAAAACATCAATCTTGATAATTTTAAAATAAAATATATTGTATTTAATTTCCATGATTTTTTATGAAAGTAGACTCTCACTTCCACACTGAGGTACCTGTAGCAAAAATTATTACCGCCCCCTCCTTTTTTTAAAGGCAGAAAGAACTCAGCATGAGAACATGGGAACTAAGATCCTAATTTGTATCAGTTTGTAAGGATGGTTTTCAGGCTTTTCTATAGTCTAATACTTTCCCTCACACATCCTCTGACTTATGTGCTCCCTCTGTTCAGATTTTCCCGCAGTTTCTTTATCCATGAGAGAGCAGTAGGGAAAAGAACAGTAGCCTGAGAGTCAGAAGCTCTGGGTTCTATCCTAGGTTCTGTCATCTGTAAAATCTAAACCTCCAACTTCCTTTGACAACAAAGGCAGGAAAATTGGGAAAACTCGAGGTGCCTTCAGGTCAACCTCTTGTAGCCTATGGTTCTATTTGATCTGTTTCTGTGGTAAAGAATCCACCTGCCAAGGCAGGAGACCTGGGTTCCACCCCGGGGTCAGGAAGATCCCCTGAAGGAAGACATGGCAACCCACTTCAGTATTCTTGCCTGGGAAATTCCATGGACAGCCTGGCCGGCCACAGTCCATAGGGTCGCAAGAGAGGCTGACATGACTCAGTGATTAAACAACAAACAAGTAATTAAGTACTAGCTAGTAGTAGAAGTTTTCCCAATCTTCCCGCCTTCTTTGTTGTCAAAGAAAGTTGGAGGTTTAGATTTTACAGATGACAGAATCTAGGATAGAACCCACAGCTTATGGGTTCTGCTTCTGTGAAGAACTGACTCATTGGAATAAGACCCTGATGCTGGGAAAGAGCGAAGGCAGAGGAAGAAGGGGACGACAGAGGGTGAGATGGTTGGATGGCATCACCGACTCGATGAACATGAGTTTCAGCAAGCTCCGGGACTTGGCGATGAACAGGGAGGCCTGGCGAGCTGCAGTCCATGGGTCGCAGAGTCGGACACGACTGAGCGACTGAACTGAATGCCTAGTAATTAATCCGTCTATGGTTTACAGTTAACTACGAGGTCAGTAGTTAAGAATTCAATCAGGTAAGGCTGTGAAAACTGTCACGAATGAACGAAAGCGGCCACTCAGTGCGAGGTGTCCAGTCCCACCCTCCAGAGCATCTCGGTCCACAGTAATCTGAACTGGGTTACTGAGGCGTCCGAACCTCAGGTTCTCATCACCTCGCTGCTCCGGGCCCTGACCCAGGAATCCCCTTCACACCTCTGGTGACCCGCGGGCCTGACCCGGCTTTCCCTCGCCCCCACTTTAGCACAAGTTGGCCTCGACTCCCCCCGGCCCCCCCAGCGCGCCCATCCCTGCTGTCCGCGCGCTCTCCCGGCGCGGGCTCCCATCCGAGCTCGAACCCCTAGCGTCCGCTGAGGTGTGGCAAACCCATGAGCTTCCTGAGCAGCTTTCTTGGGCGTCAGATGGGAGCGACACCCGCGCTCAGCGGACGGCCATGCCCCTCCCCACACAGACTGACTAAATACTTCTGAGCGCCCCCCAGGTTTGACTGCCCAGGCGCTCCCACGCCTCGCGTCTCATCTGCACCTCACATCCCCGCGAGGGACAGGCTGACTTGAACCGAATCCTACCATTCCCGAACCTTCCTTCTCCCTCAGGCAACACCAGACCCCTCTGCCCAAACTTCTCGGCCTCCTCACAAGACCCGTCTCCTCAGAGTGTCCTCCTTTGCTTTCTCTCCCTTCCCGGCATCACCTCGCAAACTGCCACGGCCGGCCCCTCCATTCCGCACCGGGAGCAGCAACCACGCCCAGTGGCTGGGCGCCCGCGGGGGCTGTGACCTCCGCCCGCGCCCACGCCCACGCCCACACCCTCGTCTGGCAGCCGGACGCTGTCCCTTCCCCTTCCCCCGCCCCCGCGCGCGCGCCCCGCCCACCGGCCCGCCGCGCCTGCGCACTGGCTCCCCTTCCCCCAGACTCGGAGCGCCGCCGGGACCCGCCTGGCGTGGCCGGGAGGGCCCTGCAGTGGCGGCGGCGGCGGCCCGTGGGCGGATGGCTGGGCGCGCGCCGGCGATGGAGCGAGCCCGCGGGTGGCAGCCGAGGCTGTGGGCGAGCAGGAATGAGGCCAGGCCACGACTCCTCCTTTCTCCCGAAAGAACTTTCCCACGGTCCCGCCGCGAGGTGCAGCCCTCCGCCCTTTGCCTCCGCCTGGAGAGGGGCTGAAGAGCCGGATGCGGGATACCCAAGCCGGTGCCTGACCTCCGAACAGTCTCACCTCCCGGTGGAGCTGCTCCAGGTGCCCCAAGCCAGCCTCTGATTCCCAGACTTTAGCAAATAAAAAAGTTACATGTTAATTTCAGGTTTTTAAAATATTTTAATCATATCTGTAGCCTATGCAACATTTGGGACATAAATGTACTAAAAAGGGCTTTCCTGGTGGCTCAGAGGTTAAAGCGTCTGCCTGGAATGCGAGAGACCTGGGTTCGATCCCTGGGTCGGGAAGATCCCCTGGAGAAGGAAATGGCAACCCACTCCAGTACTCTTGCCTGGAGAATCCCATGGAGGGAGGAGCCTGGTAGGCTACAGTCTATGGAGTCATTGGTTCATCTGAAATTCAAAACTGGACTTTTGAAATTCAGGACTTGTATTTTGTCTGGCAACCTGTCCCGAGGAGGTCCCCAGCTTAATCCCGGGGTGCCCAGCCAGCGATAGTCGGGATCTGAAGCATTTGTGCATTAAATATGCCAATGACAGGACCAGTGTTTCTTAGTCTCTAGCTCACGGGAGAAGCTCCGGGAGAGCGTTCCCAGCTGATGGGAAAGAAGGTAGTCCTCCAGACTCTGGCCGGTGAGCTCAGGGCTGGTCAGGGAGGGGCAGGTAAGAGGGGCTTGAGCCCAAACTGATAATTTGGCAGCTGGTTCCTCAGACATCCAAAAGAAAACTCGTGAGAGAGAGTCCTGCCTGGCAGAGTTGCCCAAGGAGGAGGGTGGGGCAGGGTGTTGGCTGCTTTCCTTGGAAAATTCTTCCACCCCAGCTCCTAGAAGCCAGGACTGGGCAAAACCAGCAGAGGAGCTGGCAGAGTGCCTGTTCCATACACAGCTTTGGTGCTGCTCCAGAGTATATGTCTACTGAGACCTGGATCATAGTCTTCTTCATCTTTGTTCAGTGCTGTGGACCATCCTCCCCGCCTCTGTTGCTCACAGGTAGACTTACTGGAGAAAAATGGCTTTTATTATATTTATGGAAAGTTCGTCATAATACCCTCTGGGACTTGCTAAGAGAGCTGACATTTGGGAAATCATTGGTGCCTTCCTCTCCCTCACTCTCTTCTCTCTCAGGTGTCCCCTTTAGGAAGGTGATTGCAAGGGGAAGGGAGCTAAGATTGAATGACTGACAGCCTGTTGTCAGCACTGGCTCTTTACATACATTTTTATTTTATTCTCACAAGTACCTTGTGAGATCGTTGTTATCTTCACTATTTGATGGGTGAGAAGCCAAGGTACTGAAGATGGCTATTTAAAATATTTCCTATGGCAAGATGGCTATTTAAAATATATCCTATGGCAAGTGTTGGCTCAGCAGAAAATGCCCCACCTTGAGAATGACACTGGGATTCTCAGGAAGGGTGGAGAAACAGTGCCAATGTAGAAGTACTTCAGATGAGTTGGTCTTCAAGCCCTTGTCCTTGGAGTGAACTTCAAGGGTGAACAGGCACTGGAACATCCAGCATCATCCTAGAGTTAACAAATGCCTAACAGAGGTAGCCAGGGAACAGACACAGGCAGAAGTGGGGAAGGGAGCCTGTGATCTGAGGGCCTGCCATCAGGATTGCCGCCATATAAACCACTGTAGTCAGCAAAGTTTGATGGGGACTTGCTGTGCTAAGTGGCCTTCACGTTTCATTTATCTTCAGTAGTCCTCCCAACCTTGTAAGGGAGGTATTGTTAGAGTTGTTTTACAAATGATGAAACAGGTTCCAAGAGGAGGTTGTATGACACTGAGTTTGTAAATGGCAAAGCCAGGATATGAAATAATAAACTATTTATTTATTGGCTGCATTGGATCCTAGTTGCATCATCCATGACATGTGGACTCAGCTCCTCAACCAGGGGTTGCACCTGCATCCCCTGCATTGCAAAGCAGATTCTTAACCACTGGACCACCAGGGAAACCCCTGAAATAAAAATCTCTTAACCACTCCCACTTCCGTGCAGCTATGCAGTGCATCTCTCACATGGATGTGACCTGCCTAACTGCTTGTCTCAGAGTTCTGCAGTATAGGGACATCAACATGACCAGGAGAAGCCAACCCCCTCCGTGCAAAAGCTAAGACAATGATCTCAGATACATTCATGTCCCTACAAACTAAGGCTTGAATGAGCCACAGCTTCCACCCTTATTTCACCCATCAGTGTGTGCCCCCATTCTGTTTGGGGTCTAGAACCTTACATACTATTGGACTGATTCCACATTATTAAAACTGTATTTACTCAGAGCCCATCCTCAAACTGGAGAAGGAAATGGCAACCCACTCCAGTACTCTTGCCTGGAGAATCCCATGGACAGAAGGGCCTAATAGGCTACAGCCCATGGGATCGCAAAGAGCTGGACATGACTGAATGACTTCAATTCAAAAATTCAATTCATCCTCGAACTAGTGGAGTGTCAGAGCCAGAAAGAATTGTAGAGGTTATCAGTGATACCCAATAGATGAAAAAATTGAAGCCTAAAGAAATGAAATTATCTATACGAGGTTAAGTTCATTTGAGTCAACCAGGTCAATGAAGGAGCTTTTGGATGCTGCTCTGAACATGCTCAGTCTTATGAGCAGTGTCTTCAGGGGGCCAGTTCTCCCCAGTCCTTAGGCATTGTTGTCTTTAAGTGGCTAAGTTGTGTCCAACTCTTTGCAACCCCATGGCCTGCAGCACACCAGGCTCCTCTTTCACTATCTCCTGGAGTTTGCTCAAATTCATGTCCATTGAGTAGGTGATGCCATCCAACCATCTCATCTTCTGCCCACCCCTCTTCTCCTTTTGCCTTCAATCTTTCCCAGCATCAGGGTCTTTTCCAGTGAGTCAGCTCTTTTAATCAGATGACCAAAGTATTGGAGTTTCAGCTTCAGCATCAGTCCTTTTAATGAATATTCAGGATTGATTTCCTTTATAATTGACTGATTGGATCTCCTTGCAGTTCAAGGGACTCTTAAGAGTCTTCGTCAGCACCACAATTTGAAAGCATCGATTCTTCAGCACTCAGTCTTCTTTATGGTCCAGCAACAACCAGTCCTTAGACTTAGTGGCATATTGACTGCTTGCATTCATCTACTTACCTCAGGATTTGGATCACTGTTGCATGCCCAGTTTACACATGCTGTTTATTCTGAGAAGAAATCCCCAGTCTGGCCAAAGAGACCCCATCTGAAGAGCCCCGGATTGATTCTGACCCAAACGCAAGGGTTTGAGTAGAACCAGAACACCCAAGGAAATGCTACCAGGTGGACAGTGATATTTCAGGAACCGTGGAGCTGCCTTTCCCTTTTGAGTGTGCCCTCTCTGGGTATATCATTCCTGGATACTTAGGAACTAACTTGTTCCCACCCTCTTGGATAGCATCACCAACTCAATGGACATGAGTCTGAGCAAACTTCAGGAGATAGCAAAGGACGGGGAAGGCTCGAGTGCTGAAGTTCATGGGGTCACAAAGAATCAGACATGACTTATGGACTGAACAACAACCACCTTGTTCCCAGGCTCCCGTAAAGGAATGACCCTGGGCGCTTAAGTGCAAAATCTCCCTGAGGTCCTCCTTCTCAGGCTGTTGCAAAACTAAACCCCCTTGAGCAGTTTCTTTCCCCCAGGGAAACAGTTAAGAGAGCCTATTTCTCATGCAGGCAATAGAGAAGGGTTAACTGCTTCTCTCGGGTCCTGAGTCAAGTCTGTGCCCTACCAGTTCCCATAACCGGGTTTCCTGAAATGGAACAGGTCCCAAGTGCCTCTCCACTAATCACTTCCTTGGAAATGGGGCCAGGAAGCTCAGATTAGCTCATCCCTTCACCTTCTTGAGGCCTTCTCCACCCGGAGCACAGAATCTGGGGCAGCTTGACGACTCACCTCCCTCTGCTTCCCTCTCAGGGGTCACACAGGGATGTTCTTGCAGAGGCAGGTTAGGTTATGGAGGGCACTGGAGGCCATAGGCTTGCTGCCTTTTGTGCCAATTCTTGGACTACAGCAAAGGAAAGATTCTCCCCCCAAGACAATATCATGTTTGTATAACTAGAGTATTTCTTCACCCCCAACCCTTATGTTTTCTTCCTCTCCTTCTTAGAATGACTGACTGTGATACTATGTAGCTTCCTGCTTTTCCTGGCTGACAATCACCCTTTGCACTGATTTCTCATCTACTAGTAGCAGGTTCTGTGGCCAGCCCAGGAGGTAGCATTCCTTTCCTGTTAGTGTCCACTTCCTAGGTAACCAATGAAATCTATGTCACAAAGTAGTTCTCTCGTAACTGGCTTTTTACTTTCTCTCTAGGCAAGGCTGCCTTTGTCCTGCCAGCTGGTGTCCACTGCAAGGGAAGTAGTCTTTGC
>SJYX01001583.1:109196-127366 GCA_006410675.1 Oreotragus oreotragus | reverse complement strand
CTGAGCGACTGAACTGAACTGAAGGTGGAGCTTGGGAACTTGCATTTCTGAAGTTCCCCAGGTGATTCAGGTGGCCAGACAAGTTTTGAACCATTCATTCAAACCAGCTTCCTCATTTTACAGATAAGAGACTTCTAAAGTAACTCTAGTTTCCATTCTTGGTGGCCACGTGGCAGCAGGCTCAGCCCTCTCTTTCACAGCTCCCTTCCTTGACAGCAAACTCTCTTCCTCCTGAATTCCAGGCTGCCTGCCTGACCTCTGATGGAAATTACTCCTCCTGCAGCCGAAGACAAGAGTTTCTGGACTCTTTTCCCTGGTGGTTCAGATGGTAAAGACTCTGCCTGCAACACAGAAGACGCAGCTTTGATCCCTGGGTACGGAAGATCCCCTGGAGAATGCCATGGGCAGAGGAGCCTGGCAGACTACAGTCTGTGGGATCACAAGGAGCTGGACACGACTGAGTGACTCACACTCTCTCTGGATAACTTCATACCTGATGCCTTTGGCTCTGGCCCTGCTTGAGCTTCCTCTCAATTCATACGTTAATTTGGAATAAGGTTTGGGGCTACAAGTTTTGCTTATAGACGCGAAGAGCCTGTTTTATAATCTTTTATAACAGAAACTATTCAAAGCCTGTTGGAGACCCAAGTTGTTCTGGAGCCCGTTTATCGTTTTTGATGATAAAGCAGTAGGTGAAAAATTCTTTCAGAAAACCACCTCTTTTAGGACATTTTCTAAGGTTCTTATTCTCTGAGAAGGAGAGCAGGAAACGCTGCAGTTTCACAGGGGCTTGTACACCGGACAGGATTCTGGACCTGGTTATTAAGCGGCTGGCTCTGCGTGTTGACTTTTAGTGTGGGTGAACCGGCAAAAGAAAACAAAATAGAAACAGTGGCCGGGGAGGGCGTGGGCACTCACAGACGTGGTTCTGGCTTGGCCCCAGCAGGGTGATCTGACCTCTGGCATCTGTCTGCCTTTAGAGGAGCTGTGTCCTCTTCAAGCTCCTCTGGAGGCCTGTGTTCTGCTTCATGGCCCCCCGAGCAACTTCACTATAGCAATAAGATAAGAGTCTATGTGTGTTTTGATGCTGAAGCTCAAAGGCAATTCTCCCAGAAGGGAGGTGAAAGAAAACCAAAAACCCCTCAGCTGCTTTGTAAGAGAGAGACATTGGAGGGCTTCCCGGGTGGCTCAGTGGTAAAGAGTCCGCCTGCCAGTGCAGCAGACACAGGTTCCATCCCTGGTGCGGGAGGATCCCACGTGCCGGGGGGCAACTAAGTCCGTGAGCTACAACTACTGGGCCTGAGCTCTGGAGCCCAGGAGCACAAGCACTGAAGCCCCACCACCCAAGAGCCGGTGCTGTGCAACTAGAGACGCCGCCGAGATGAGACGCCCACATTCTGCAACCAGAGAGCAGCCCCGGGTCTCTGCAACTAGAGAGAGCCTGCATAGCAACGAAGATCCAGCGCGGCCAAAATAAATACGTACTGGTGAAAAAAAGAGGGAGCGATTCTACAGCACTCCAGTTTCCATATAAGTCAGTTTCTGAAAACCAGTTTACTGAGGATTTGACAACGTAGGAGAAAGGTTAAATAGCTACCCCAGTGCCCTCTGATGACGATCTTTGTGGGGTCACAAAAGCAGCTGGCATCCTCCATACCACACAGATGAATTCTGCTGAATGCGACAGGGGAAATCGGGGCTGGGGGGACATGGCCGTGGTAACCTGAGTGGACACACGTGCATGACCTTCTTTTACAGTGGAGGAGAGGCAGGCCCTGGGAGGTGATGGGGAGGCCCGTGGGCCAGGGCTGGGACACAAGCTGGGCCAGGCATGTCATTGACAGGGGTCTTCAGACCCCCAGGGGGGCACCTTCCCTGAGCTGTGAGAGGTTCAGGCTGCCACTCACCAGCATGAATGTCCGGGGAGGGGCCCATCTGTGTGGGTGAGAAGGAGCACGTGGTCCTATAGGGGGCCTGGCAGGTATGTGGGCTCAGAGGTGGGAGGGTGGGGTATGGAGGTACCCCCTCCCACGTCACACGGCCCCACAGGCTGCACAGGGTGGAGGGCGGAGTGGATGGTCCTGACTCGGGTTTCGGAGAGGAAGAGGAGGAGGGTTGGTCTGGTGACTGTCACCTCCCGAGACCATGCAAGGGAAGGACACTAACTCGAGAGGAGGCTGTGGGGTTTCCTACTCGCCGGCTGGTGCCAAGGTGTCCGGGGGTGAGGGCAAGGCTTTGTGACACTGGTCACAGGTGGGGCCAGAATATTTCTGGGCAGGAGCCCTCCTAGGGCCCTGTCCTGCTCAGGTGTGGCCTTAGGTCAGGACCAAATTTCTATGTCAGTTCAGACAAGGCTTTGTAACCTTGACCTTGCAGACTTGCCTGTGTATAACAGCCTCGTGCAGGCAGATTGTCCTGGCAAAGCCAGCCTGCCTGGTACCGGCAGACCTGGCTGTGATGGAAATCGGTGGATCTGGTACGAGGGCACACTTGGCACTGGCCCTGTGAACTGGGACGACCCTACTGTACAGGGAGGGGCAAGACCTCCCGCACCACCCTGGAAGTAGCCTCTCCAAGAGAGGTCTCCATAAGTAGAGCCTCTGCCTGCAGGCACCCCCCACCCCGTGCTGACCGGGAACCCCAAGCCAGGCCTCCCCTCTCTGAGCCTGGGACACCAACCCCCCAAGGCTTTCCCTGCCCTGCCTCCAGTCCCTCCTTGGAATTCCTGATTTTCCATCGTCCATCACTTGTTAATTATTCCAGCTAATGGGGAAACCTGCCACTCACTCGGAAGCTCCCAGGGCAGACTATAAAATCTGAAACTGTACCTTGAGTTATTCCTGTACTTTCTGCAATGTCTGTAGGAACCACTGAGAACCCTTGAGGCCAGTACCCCCTCCCCAACACCAGCGTGGACTATAGGACCTCAGGGCTCGTGGAACGTGGCCCCTCGTGCTGCGCTTGGCTGCCCCATTTTTGGTGGATCCTGGGCTGTTTAGCCAGAATCTGATCCCTTCTTCCACATGCTGGGCTTAGTATGGAGTGGGCTGCGGGGCCTAGGAAGGGCGCCGAGCCCCCATCTCCACCCCAAGGTGCCTGTGGTCGTGTCCAGACGGGCAACCCTCGACGCACCTGGAGCCTACTGGCCTGCAGGCTGTTGGGTGGCCGGTGGGCCCGGGAGCAGTTCACAAACCACCTCTCTGGAAAACCCCGGCCAGCACAGCAGGCAGAGGAGGCGGGGGCCTGGCCTGGAGCGGGTTAGTGGGGGGGTGTAACACTGGCTCTGGCCTCCCTCCGCTGGGCGCCTGGCAGGCCAGGTGGCTGCCGGCCAGTGGGGGCATCCCCTCCCCTCCCCGGGGTGCTGGCGGCGGCGGCGGCCACAGGACTCCAAGCAGGGCTCTCCTGCGACTCTGTTGACTCAACACGTCACGTGACGCCGCCTGCCGGGCTTTTGGGGTGTGAGGTGCCGCTCAGGCTGGCCGGCGGGCGTGCCAGGCCAGGGTGGCCTCGGGCCGGGCGGGCACCCAGGCCGAGCCTCTGCCACCCGTGCTGAGTCTATGGAGCTGGTCTGAGCTCCCTGCCCTCCTCATGCACCCCCTGGAGTGAGAGGTGGAGAGCATTCCACTCCCCTCCCTGGCCAGGGATTAACTAAGGGGGCGGAGGGCTCCCCACGGAGGAGGAAGAGACGATCAAAGAAAGCTGCTGCTAGAAAGAAACCAAGCCTCTCAGATGGAAACACACATCCCACTTCGTCCTTCTAAAGACACCCCAGGGGCGTCCCTGCAGGTACAGTGGCTGAGACTCTGAGCTCCCAATGCAAGGGCCCCGGTTTGATCCCTGGTCAGGGAACGAGATCTCAACTGACGCAACTAAAAGGTCCCGCATGCCGCCACTAACATCTGGGGGAGCCAAATAAATACGTAAAAAAACACACAGATAAAGAAAGACAACCCAGAGCCTCAGACAGCTTGGGAACAGCTCTGGGAGTTCAGGCTGCAGTAAAAGGTCACAGCATCACTCCTCAACTTCCTCTGTGCTCTCAGAAGAGAGGGGACAACCCCACCAGAGCCCGCTGGGAGAGGGGCTGCCTTTTCCAGGGAGCTGAGCATTCCTCGCCTTCTGCATCTGACCTTCGATACCCACCGCTGTCAAAGCTTGTTTCACAGACGGGAGAGGGCAGCCCTGTGTGCGGGGCCCCCTACCGAGTTCAGCCGGACCCCGGGGGGCTCTCGGGCCCCCCTTCCACATGCTGGACATGCCCCATCCATCTCTTTGATGCCTCAGGCTCCCCTTTCTCCACACTGTTTTCCCCTGAGAGATGCCATCCCTGTCCATCGAGGCCAACGTGCTGCAGGCTGGCGGGAGCACAATTCTGACACAAGCAACAAGGAGGCGGCCACGGAGAGGAGAGGTCTCCCGCCCTGCAGGCGGATTCTTTACCAGCTGAGCCACCAGTGAAGCCCAAGAATACTGGAGGGGGTAGCCTATCCCTTCTCCAGCGGATCTTCCCGACCCAGCGATCAAAGCAGGGTCTCCTGCACTGCAGGGGGATTCTTGACCAACTGAGCTACTAGGGAAGACCCTTATACAGTTACAGGATGCTGCAGTTACAGCTTTACAGATTCCATCTCGTCCACTAAGTGGGAGCGGTAGTGAGTCTTATTTGTCGTCCAGCCCCCAGCGCGCAGGGTACCCGGCACATAGTCCCTCCTCAGTAAATACTCGCAGGACCCATGTGTCACCCCTGCCTTGATCAACAAAATGCTCGACAAGCACAGTCCATATAAGAACGAGTGAATTCACTGGATTCATCAAACGTTAAAACTTAAAGCTTCTACGAAGATACTGGTAAGACTTGGAGAATGAACTTATGCTGCCGGGGGATGGATGAGGGTAAGGGATAGTTAGGGAGTCTGGGATGGACATGTGCACACTTCTGTGTTTAATATGGGTAACCAACAAGGACCTACTATATAGCACAGGCAACTCTGCTCAATGTTACGTGACAGCCTGGGTGGGAGGGAAGTTTGGGGGAGAAGGGATACATGTATTACGTACTGCTGAATCCCTTTGCTGTCCACCTAAAATGATTACAACATTGTTAATCGGCTATGCTTAGTCGCTTCAGCCGGGTCCGATTCTTTGTGACCCCTTGGACTGTAGCCCACCAGCCTCTTCCGTCCATGGGATTTCCCAGGCAAGAATACTGGAGTGGATTGCCACTTCCTCCTCCAGGGGATCTTCCTGACCCAGGAATAAAACCTGCATCTCCTGTGTCTCCTGCACTGCAGGCAGATTCTTTACCACTTGAGCCACTGGGGGAAACCTCTCTTTACGGATGGTGGTGATTATATAATTGTATATGTTTGACAAAGCTCACAGAACTGTACACTAAAAAGGGTGAATTTTACTGTACGTCAACTCCAAGTCAACAAACCTGACGGTTCACAAAAGTAAAGAACCTGTCAACCAAACCAAGAGACACAGTTCGATCCCCGGGTCAGGCAGATCCCCTGGAGAAGGAAGTGGCAACTCACTCCAGGGCTCTTGCCTGGAGAATCCCCATGGACAGAGAAGCCTGGGGGCTACAATCCATGGGGTCGCAAAGAGTCGGACACAACTGAGCAAGTGAACAACAGCTGTTTGGCCTGGGCTAACAGGGCCATTCCCCACGGGCCCTGCAGGACACGAGTGGGCTCTGAGGGGTACCCCTAAGCATTCCCACAGAAGCACCACCCCAGCCAGGGGCCCAAGACCTGCTCAACTAAAAACAGCAGCTGGAATCCCATCCCTCTGCCCTGAAGGTCATCTCAGGAGACAGGCTGGAGCCACTACTGCTGAGCAGGGAAAGAGCCAGGCCTTGGCCCTGGAGCCCCCTGCAAGTCAGTCCACGCCCTCCAGGCCACTGGGAAGGTCAGGCCGTGAAAGGGGAGGAGATGCCCGCAGAGCCGCTGGGAGAGGCAGGCCTCACGCTCCATGCCCCCCGGGCGGACACGAGCCTCATCCAAGGCTGCCTCGCAGACCCGCAGGCCATGTCTCTTCATGGGGCTCTGGGCAGGACTGAGTCCCAGGAAAGTCCAGGGTCAGGGCAGGAGGCCCTGGGGCTCTCCCAGGACTGCACAGGGGTCTGGAGCAGAGGGGCCAGGGGAAGGCCCCCTTGCCAGCTGGCTGCAGGCCCAGAGCCACTACTACAGGATTGAGAACGCACACCTTTCCTCCCTCCAGCTGCCCGCTCGCCGGCTCCGTCCACACAGCCCTCCAGGCCCGCAGAGAGGCCGCGCGTCCCCATCTCGTCCGGGCTCGACTTTCTCTGTCTTCCATTTGTAGAGACTGCGGTTTTGCTTTGTTTAGAAACCTAAGTGCCAAGTGCACGAATGCTCACGGACAGCTGACAGATACGTTAGGAGAACTTTCTGAAAAAGCTAACCTGTTGATCAGAACTTTTCTAAAAATATCAATTTAATTGTGGTAAAATACACAACACAGAGAGTCTGCCATCCAAACCCTTTTGACTCGCTCGGCTCGGCGGGGTTAAGACACCCACACTGTTGGACAGCCCTCATGGCCGCCCAGGCTCCTGACCTGTTCATCTCCGGAAGCTGAGACTCTGTCCCCGCAAGACACTGTCTCCTGCTTCCCTCCCCCTGGACACCCCCCCACCCACTTTCTGGGTCTATGAATCTGTCTCCTCTGGCCCTCGTGCACGAGGGGTCGTCCAGCGTTTGCCCTTTTCTGCCGGCTCCTTGTCCCACGTGTAACGCTCCCAAGGTCCCTCCTTGTCATAGCAGGTGTCAGAATTGTATTCCTTTTCAAGGCTGAATAATATTCCAGGGCAGAGAAGGAAATGGCAACCCACTCCAGGATTCTTGCCTGGAGAATCTCACGGACAGAGGAGCCTGGCGGGCTACGGTCAGTGTGATCGCAGAGTCAGATTCGACTGAGGACACAGCACACACAGTGTCCCAGGGCATGGCCAGGCTACAACCCGCTTTCCTTTAAAATCCACCCCTCCCCAGTGTCGCTATCGCCCTGCTTTCCCTCCTGGGTCTCTGACAGCCCTTTTCCGTGGAGTCAGCAGCTCCCTTGGAACCAACAGTCCGGCTTCCACGCGCCCCTGCACGTGGGACATGAGGGCCCAGAACAGGGACTCGGGGCATGTGACGTGCACGCGGCTCCCAAAGACACCGTGGGGACGTCCCCGCTGTCCATCCCGGTTAGAATCCGTCTGTCTTATGTCAGGGCCCGTCCCTTCCTCTGGGGCTCTGGGTGTGTGTGTGGGGTGGGGATGGCCGTGGTCACAGGACCCAGAACGGGCCACCGGGCTGGCAGTGGGAGGGAGGCCAGAGCGGCGTCAGACAGCCCTGGCCTCCCGCCGCCAAGTTTCCGATGTGCTATCTGGGCAGCCCTGCCAAGGGTAATGTGACATTTACATGACACCCGGGGAGGCGGCTGCGGTGACATAACCCAGGGAGGGCAGGAGGGGGTGTGTCCTCCGGGCACGGAGCCCACAGCTGGGCACAGTCCGGTGACTCCCTGTTGTGTAAATCCGAGCACTGGTCACCTGCTTCCCCCCGTGTGACGGCTCAACCCGCTCCCTCCAATGTGACTGCACTCGCTAAGCCCGTCCCCTCTGGGGGTCCCCCGCCTCCCTTTCCTCCCCCCACCCCAAGAACGCCATTCCAGAAAACACCCACTAACTTCCCTGGGAGGATCAGGCAGAGGCCCAGCGTGGATGGTCTGGGAGACTCCCAGAGAGGACATGCCCTCCCCAGTGGGCATGGGTGGTGTGGGTGGTTCTGTGGGTTCGCTCATACATGTGTTCACTAGAGTCCAGCTGGCCCCCTGTGCTGGGGGTTGCAAACATCCTGGTGGGAAACATGGCCCCTGCCCTCTTTCAACTCCTTCTGCGTGAACCTCAGCGCACACTCTAGCTCTGTCACCCACAGGGCTGCTCCCGTGTAATCTGAGCCTCAGTTTATCCATCAGGGAAATGGGCAGATCACACCTGAACATCTGGATGGGATGCTTCCCACCAGGGAGCACCACTCCCCACGAGCGCAGCAAAGCAAGGAATGGACCCGGGGGTAAATGAGGCCAAGGCAGGTGTCAGTCCTGACAGATGGGAACATCAGAGCTACTGAAATGGCACCAAACGGGACCTGCTCTCTGCCTGGCCTCCCTACCTTCTTCATACAAAGGGCCAAGGGCCCCAGAATAGAGGGGCTGGGGCAGTGCAAAGGGTCCAGGTGAACCCGAGCAGATTTCTGTCCCCAAGCCCTCATCTCTGAGCTGAGAGCCTATGGACATCTGGAACTTGGCCTCCTCCCTATTCCCGGGCACCCAGAGATGCAGCGTATGTCCCTGTGAAAACTCACTCCAGTGCAATGACGACCACGCTTAAATGGTCATTGGTAGAGTTTCAGTTAAAAAGCAGACACATCACCTTTGCTGACAAAGGCCCATACAGTCAAATTTATGTTTTTTCCAGCAGTCATGTACGGATACGAGAGTTGGACCATAGAGAAGGCTGAATGCTGAAGAATTGATGCTTTTGAACTGTGGTGTTGAAGACTCTTGAGAGTCCCTTGGATTGCAAGGATATCCAACCAGTCCATTCTAAAGGAAATCAGTCCTGCGTGTTCATTGGAAGGACTGATGTTAAAGCTGAAACTCTAATACTTTGGCCACCTGATGCAAAGAGCCAACTCATTGGAAAAGATCCTGATGCTGGGAAAGATTGGAGGCGGGAGAAGGGGACGACAGAGGATGAGATGGTTGGACGGCATCACTGTCTCAATGGCCACGAGTTTCAGCAAACTCTGGGAGATGGTGAAGCCTGGTGTGTAGCAGTCCATGGGGTCACAGAGAGTCGGGCATGACTGAGTGGCTGAACAGCAGCAAGAGTTTCAGTTAGAAGGAAACAGTTGGCAAGCCAGCAGCCTTCCCAGCAACCCTGAGCAGCACCAGAGATGCCCTGGGGATGTTCGAGGCCACCCCTCTTCCTCTGACCTTGATCCCCTCTTCCCGCTCGGGTGGAACTGTGTCCCCCCTTGATGGCTGAGGTGTCAACTGTAAAAAGTTCACCCTCGTGTTAGTGGGACATGCCTGAGAAGCCACATGAACAGTTGTCACGAGGGCTCAGCAGTAGTTAAGATCTCTGGGCAGAGTTCCTGCCTGGGTGCCCCCCTCCTCCACAAAGGCTGCCTTCGTCCTTTGGGCGAGGCTGCTGCTGGCTGATCTCCCAACAGATGTGAGGGAGATTGGCCTGGGTGGATACGGTCAAGGGTACAGTCTCAACCCCCTGCAAGAGGGAGGTGCTAGGGTTACCGTGGTGAGCCTGGTACCTCTGATTCCCTAGAGCAGAAATGTTCCCTAGCCAGCAACATTTCTTTTGTGGCCTTTATCATGGAGGAGACTGGTATAAAGAGCTTTCCCCATCCTGCTGGAGATGTTTACTTTTCACTTAAGACAAGGCAAAGAGGCCTTTCAGAGTGTTCTTGCTTTGAAATAATCAATTGATGAGATGGTAAGCATTTACTGGGCACTGGCTGCACAGTATTTGCCTGGGTGCTTAGCCCTACGGACTGTAAGTAGCTGCCAGGCTCCTCTGTCCATGGAATTCTCCAGGCAAGAATGCTGGAGTGGGGTGCCATTTCCTCATCCAGGGGATCTTCCTGACCCAGGGATTGAATCTATACTTGCTTTGTGTCTTGCACTGCAGGCAGATTCTTTCCGGGCTGAGCCATCGGGGAGTGAAGTGTTTGGACAGGGATAAAAAGGTATGCACCATAGATCCTGTGCTTCATATAATGGAACAGGCTGAGGAGACAGAAATGCATGAGCCCAGGAAGGCACAGTGCAAGGAAGCGTATGATGAAGTGTGCATAAACCCTTTTCGGGAAAACAGAGGGTGTTCACAAATAAAGGAAAGTAAGACAAGGAGCCCGGTAGAGAGCAAAGAGCTGTAGGCATGCCAGCGGTGGGGTGGGGGGGAGGGGGGCGGGTGTTGACTCTTGGACGAGGCTGGTCTTTGAGAATGATTAGGGTTAGATCAACTGAGGGAGGTGGGGTAAGGAAGGATCAGGCTTGTGGAGGGGGACTGTGGCCTGCTGCCGTCGTCTGTCACAAACGACTAAGCACACTGCACACTATGGCCTTTACAGCGATAATCAAGTTAGCGTGACGTCATGAGAAGTGAAGTTGCTCAGCCGTGTCTGACTCTTCGCGACCCCTTGGGCTGCGGCCCGCCAGGCTCCTCTGTCCATGGCATTCTCCAGGCAAGAGTACTGGAGTGGGTCGCCGTGCCCTCCTCCAGGGGATCTTTCTAACCCAGGGATCGAACCCCAGTCTCTTGCACTGCAGGCAGATTCTTTACCGTCTGATCCACGGGGAAGCCAAGAGGAAAGTCTGGTCACAGACACGTGGGGGGAAGGCCACGTGAGGAGGGAGGCAGAGACGGGACGGAGGCAGCCACAAGTCATGGAGCAGCAACGATGCCAGCAGCCAGGGGCAGACCTGGGACCGATTCTCCTGCAGAGCCTGTGAGAAGGAGCCCACCTTCTGACACGTTGATTTTAGACTTCTAGCCTCCAGAACTGAGAGAGAAACGTCTACTGCTTTAAGCTGCCTGGTTGGCAGTCTTGTTACAGCAACCGTGTCCATATTGTGGTGCTCCCTGGCCACACGTGGCCGGTGGCTGTCGCACTGGACAGCACAGACAGTGGGCCACCTTCGTCTCTACCCACAGATCTCCTGGACGGCGCTGTTCCACTGCATGCCTTTTAAAGACAGAAGCAAAGATCAATGGTTTGATTTTCAGGAAAAGTCAAAAAGTCCTTCAAAAGGGAAGGAGTCACCTCCATCTATTAATAACTTATCTCTTCTGTAGGTTTGATGTCTCTCCTCATCTGCAAATAAGGCTGCTAAAGACATACCATATCCACTCTGGGCCCAGACAAACGCAACTCTCAAGTTCATCAATCACCTAGTAACGTAGTCCTTAGGATGGAGTATTCACAGTCCCAAGAACCCCGAGTTAAAATAGTCACAGTATTGGCTAATAAGATGGCAGCATGGGGGACTTTCCTGGTGGTTCAGTGGCTGAGACTCTGAGCTCCCAATGCAGGAGGGCCCAGGTTGGATCCCTGGGTTGGGGAACGAGAGACCACACGTCACAGCTAAGAGTGTGCGTGCCGCAACAAAGACCCAGCACAGCCACACAGATAAATAAGACAGTGAGTGAAGCGAAAGTTGCTCGGTCGTGTCTGACTCTTTGCAATCCCATGGACTATACAGTCCATGGAATTCTCCAGGCCAGAAGACTGGAACGGGTAGCCTTTCCCTTCTCCAGGGGATCTTCCCGACCCAGGGATCAAACCCAGGTCTCCCGCACTGCAGGCGGATTCTTTACCAGCTGAGCCACCTGGGAAGCCCTGGATAAGACAGCAGAATGAATTAATGACGATCAAGCGAAGGCCTGAGGGGCGTGACCAGGGGAGTAGGAGGACCAGAGATCAGAGGTATCCGGGGAGCCCAAGTTTAGGGCTGCTGGCGAGCCCCCCAAGGCCAGAAGCTGGAGCTTATAGCTGGAGAACTGGGACAGAATAAGTTTGAGGCCCAGCTGTCAAAGGCACAACAGGGCCTCCGGGCTGTCATACATTCTGAGCACCGCTCAGCCCTCCCTCCAGGGCAGCACACACCGCTTTGCCCAAAGAGAAAGAGAAAGGGAAACTGAAGGAAAGGAATACCCAGCAGAAAGGCCCCGCGCACCCCACCCTCCCTTCCAGCCCATGCCAGAGGCTGAGGGCCGCTCATCCTGCTTTCACACCACTTTGAGTTATCTGACCCACTCGTCAGGGGGCCCAGAAGCACAGAGGGGAAGGGAAAAGGTGGCTCTTCTCTGCCATCATGAATAACGCTCTGCAGCTGCTGTCAGCAAGAAAGTCTGTTCACAGAGCTCCCCTGCCTGCTCTTCTGGTGAGCTTGAAACTTACATGAATCAGCATTGCCCCGGCCCCACTCGCATCTCCTTCCTGGACAGCAGCAATTCCGCTCCCGGGTCGGGCCCCAAGTTTCCACGGCTCCCACTCCTCCGTCTGTTTTATCAATGAAATGAACTCGATAGTGTCCCTCCTCCCCCAGCATCTTGCTGCTTGTGGTTTGAGAAATGCTTTATTGGAGACTAATACAGAAAAGGACTGATGCTGAAGCTCCAGTACCCTGGCCACCTGATGCGAACAGCCGACTCAAGTCTGTTTTATCAATGAAATGAACTCGATAGTGTCCCTCCTCCCCCAGCATCTTGCTGCTTGTGGTTTGAGAAATGCTTTATTGGAGACTAATACAGAAAAGGACTGATGCTGAAGCTCCAGTACCCTGGCCACCTGATGCGAACAGCCGACTCATTGGAAAAGACTCTGATGCTGGGAAAGATTGAAGGCAGGAGGAGAAAGGGACGACAGAGGATGAGATGGTCGGAGCGCATCACTGGCTCAATGGACATGAGTTTGAGCAAACTCTGGGAGACAGTGAAGGACAGGGAAGCCTGGCGTGCTGCAGTCCATGGGGTTGCAAAGAGTCGGACACGACTTGGTGATTGAGCAACAATAGAGAAAAATGCACCAGTTTTGAGCAAACGACTGGACGAATTGGGGCAAAGTGAAGCAGTTCTCAGGTAAGGTGCAGAATGGTACTGACGCCCAGGAGCCCCTCAGAGGTACCCCCCACCTCGGAAGGTGATCCCCATATTGATTCGAACATCACCCAGGAGTCCTGCCTGTTGTGTCTGTGTTCTTTGACACCAGGCTCCTCTTCCTCACACTGTTTGTGCAATGCGTGCACCACACTTGCCGCACGTGACTGCAGAATGCACCATCCTTGAACTCACTACAGCGCCTTCATCATCCTGACTGCTGTGGGCACCCGCGGAGTCTCCATGTTGGGATGATTATGAATAGCATCATCTGAACAGCATACACGTGTTCACGAGAGACACGTGCACGCTCACTGGGGGTTCTGCTTGCCTTTATCTGAGGTTTTTATTCACACACATTAATCTCCCCGGAGAGAAATGAGGAGGAGACTGGCACTGGAGCGTTTGTGGAACTTCTGCAACATGCTGGGCTGCACATCGCATCTGAGGGAGCCCAGCACCACCTGTGAGGGAGGAAGTTATCCCTCTGTATGCAGGGGTGCCAAGACTTGGAGAGAGAGACAGGAAGACAGAGGAGAGACAGAGAGAGAGAGACAGAGAGAGAAAAAGAGAGGAGAGACACACAGAGAGAGACACAGAGAGAGAGACAGAGAGAGAAGGAGAGACACACAGAGAGAGACAGAGAGAGAGAGATGTTGGCGGGCAGGAAAGCTCGGCAGAAGTAGGGCTGGGACATGGGGGGGGACCAGCTTTCGAACCCAAGTCTGACAACCCCAAACCTCAGACCCAGCAGGGGGAGTACATCCCCCAAAGTTAGTGCTCAACAGGCCTCCCCTGGCAGGCTCAGCCACAGGGACACAGAAAAGCCTGAGCTGAATGAGACCCTTTTTTTTTTGAGTATCAGCCACTGTCTCCTGTCAGATACACAGGTGAACTGAGAGCCAAACGCCCAACGCCAAACGCCTGATGACGAGCAGGCGAATGAGGCTTTCTCAAGGTTCTGACAAGTTGTAAAAGCGATTGGGCTGAACTTTTGGCCGCCCTGACCAGAGGCCTGGGCGTCTGAAACACATGATGAAATGCTCTGTTATCAAGCTCGGGTACCAGAGTCCGAAGAGCATGGCAGGTTCCCTTTTCATTCCCGCCGATAAGAGAAGAGCCCACTCCCTTTCAAGTGACACCAAGAAAACAAAGGATTATTGCATTTGTTCCCTTTGCTCACCCTGGTCATAAAACACACGCACGCACACACGGAGATGAACAAGAATCCGACGGTGATCCTGCCGGGAAAGCTGGCTGTCCGGCACTGAGCCCCGGAGGATTAATCCAGCAGACTGAACACGGCGGCATCGTCCGCCAGCACCGTCCATCTCGGGGCGCAGGCCCCGGGGACCGTCCATCACGGGCGCAGGCCCCAGGGACCGTCGGGTGCAGTTCCTGCCACAGCCAAGCTGTCTGCGGCAGACACTCCCTAGGGAGACAGGTGGTAGGGGGCTGCTGAGCTGATACACAGAGGGACCTAATGAGCTCTTGTGAACGCACGAGGGGTTGCTCTGCGGCTTTCTCGAGCTGTGCCGTGCTCTCGCTGGTGAGGCACGGTCTCCCTGCCCAGGAGGGACGGGGGTAGGGTGGGGCAGTTGTCCGTGACCCTAAGCTCAGCCTATCTGGGAGCCTGACTTAGCAGGCACGTGCGCGCGCCAGGTTAGCTCCTGATCTTATGTAAGGGGCCATGGGACGCAGCTGTGCCCGGCCAACAGAGAAGCTGTGGGCAACCGGAAGGGAAGAGGGCACTTCACAGAGACAGGCAACGTGAGAGTCGGCGCAGTCGATTTTCACAACGACCCAGAGAGAAAACAGTCCCATGGGCCAAAAGATCAGCTTTCTGAGGTCCTCCTGGAGCTTCTAAGGATCCGAGTGAATTTTGGGCTCTGGGTGCCCAGGCTCTGGCGCTGGTCTAGAATTACAGCAAGAGCTGAGGCTCTGCCTGCTCCCCTAGGGCACGCTCTAAGTCAGCACCAGGCCCACAGGGGTGTCAGGACTGAGCTGGCCTCACACACCGCCTCCCCTTTCGCCTCTTCCACCAGACACTTCCACACCAGGTTCAGGACGCATGCATGCATGCCAGGTTGCTTCAGTCGTGTCCGACTCTTTGAGACCCCATGGACTGGAGCCCACCAGGCTCCTCTGTCCATGGGATTCTCCAGGCAAGAATGCTGGAGTGGGCTGCCATGCCCTCCTCCAGGGGATCTCCCTGACCCAAGGATCGGACCTTCGTCTCATGTCTCCTGCATTAGCATGCGGGCTCTTTACTAGTGCCGCTTGAGAAGCCCAGGTCTTCACCCCCTAATTCCCAAGATCAGCGTCACTGAGAACAGGACCTCAAGCCTACAGGCTGGGTCTCCTGAGCCCTACAGATGAAAGTAAAGATGAGACAAGGTCCGAGGAAACACCTCGTCAGCAGGTCAAACACAGACGGCATCTTCCCTGGAGGAAGGTGAGATATCAAAGTATTCACCCAGTGCTGGTGAATACCGCAGCTCCCCATCACAGGGAAAACCAGCCCAGATGAGTTTGGATCCGGCAATGGGAACCCCTGCTAACCAGCAACTTCCAGCCACCAAGGCCCAGTCAAGCCAAGTCTGGCCTTCCTGATGACCCCCAGGGACACAACCGGCAGTGCAAACTCCACTGAGAACGACCCAGGCCATCAGCAGGGGACCAGGGACAGGGTGTGACTTAGCAGCCTCCCTGGCAGCCACGCCCCGGGCTCCCTGCCTTTCCGCAACCACGGCCATGACGGCGGGCTACGGTGCCACAGAGTGCCCGGTGCAGTCGCATCCTCGGTGGGTTTGCTCTCGATACCGGCTGCCCCCTGGCCTGTTCCAGCTGGTGTCCTGGCTGTGGTGTACGAGGGGCAGAAACCAGAGGGGCCCAGGGAGGTTGGAGGGGAGTTGCCCGCAGGAGACCCAGGCCAGGAGCAGGCTCGGCCACGGCCACTCACAGTGGTGCTGCTGAGGCGTGAAAAGAAGGTTCATTACAGGGGCTCGCCTGTGGTCCAGTGGTTGAGAACGCACTTAACAGAAATGGAATGTTTCCTGCCATGATACGATAGTAAACAAGGATGCCACAGTCATCGGCAGTTGCCGCCCTCCAGTGTGAGCTCGGAGAAGGAAATGGCAACCCACTCCAGTACTCTTGCCTGGAGAATCCCACGGTCTGTAGCCCGTGAGGCTCCTCTGTCCACGGGGTTGCAAGAGTTGGACAGGACTTAGCTACTAAACCGCCACCACCACCACCACCAGTGTGAGCTTGTGAGCCCTAAGGGTACTCGGGAAGGGACCTGCAAGGGAGTTCAGGATGCAAAAAAGCACAGCACCCTGCCCAGGAGAGCTGATACACATACGAAAGGAATGATTTCAGGGAGCCGAGATTCTTGAATTTTCCCACACACAGCAAAGTGCCAAACCGCTCAACTTGGGATATCTGACTTCCTTTAGTTAACAATACTGTTTTGATGTTCAAACTACCTGCCCCTTGCTGCAAAACTTCTATATCACCTGACTCCTCCCCTCGCCTCCTCAGAGCAGTTCTCTCAGGGTTATTTGAGATGCTATCTCCTGGGCTTGAAGTCCTAAAAGTTCCCACTGAATAAAACGTAACTCTCAACTTTCAGGTTGTGATAATGTTTTAAGTCGACACAGCCTACCAGTGCAGGAGACGTGGGTTCAATCTCTGGTCAGGGAAATAAGATCCTACATGCCATGGGGCAATTAATCCTGCATAAGCCACGCCACCCCCGCAAAAAAATAAAAACAAAAACAAAACAGGTTTATTACAGTGAGAAGGGGATTTTCCTGCCTAGATGGTTAGGGATGCACGTTCTAGAAAGATGCTGTTAGAATGGTGTCCTCTAAGGGTAAGCTTCAGTTCTTTTGAAAACTCACTGACGAGAAACCATAACTCCCCAGCCTTGTATTCAGTGGCTCGTGTACCAGGCATTGTTTGGGGCAATCTGCAAACAGAGTTAATCTGATTTATTCTCACCACACCCCTTGAAGGAGGCTTTGTGGCCCCTGAGAAATGAGGAAACAGGGCGTGGCGGGGTGGGGGTGGGGGTCTCATGGCTTCCATGAGGGTCCAAGCAGGGGGGATTCAGAGCCACAGTCAACCTATGCTGTATGGCTGCCCCCCCGCCCCTCCGTCCAGGCTCTGAGTCCCTGGCCTCTCCTGCTCCTGGTCCTCAGGCACCGAAGGAGACACCAAGCCTTCTGAGTCGGAGGTGAGGGGCCAGAGAAGCTGTTCACAGCCCTGGACCAGAAGTCAGGCTCGCACCTCGCCCTGCCTTTGACCAGTGTGTGCCTGCTCAGTCGCATCCGACTCTCTGTGACCCCCTGGACTGCAGCCCGCCAGGCTCCTCTGTCCACGGGACTCTCCAGGCAAGAATCCTGGAGTGGGTAGCCATTCCTTTCTCCAGGGGATCTCCCCCACCCAGGGATGAACCCACATCTCCTGCATCTCCTGCCCTGGCAGGTGGATTCTTTACCACTGAGACACCTGAGAAGCCCATTGCTTTTAACCAGTGAGAGTCTCAAAACGTCCCCTTCGCTAGTCTCCCCAGGCCACGAAGCTGGTTCTGAAAGGGCCGGAGCACCTGTCCCATAAGGGTCAGTGGTGGACGGTGAAGACAGGTCCCAGGAAGCCACCACGGGATGATGGGGCCCAGAGCATGTGCAGCAGCCCATCACGTGCTTCGCTAAGACCCACCCTGGAAGGCAAACTGCGGGCCCACAATGTCGCTGGCCGGAGCCTTCCCCACTTGCTTCCAAGGAACGCCTTCACAGAAAGCCGCGGGCCCGCCTGGCCTGGGCGCTAGCTGTGGCAGCGACAGCAGCTCAAGCTCACGCTCCCATGGGCTGCCTCCAACTCACGCTCTGGCCATTGCTTCCGCTGCTCAGACTGGACCCTGAGGCCACCGGCTCCCTCGGCCTCCCAGCTGGGAGAGCAAGGGACAGGCACTGAGTGCACCCCCGGGGTCCACCTCCAGGCCGGGCGGGGCCTCAGGCCAGCCCTGCCTCCGCCCAGGATGCCCAGAGGGGACCCTCCCCGCCGGCAGCCGGGGCCCCGCCCCCAGCCACCCCATCTCACAAGGGACCACTCTGGGAGGGGCCGGGGCCATTCAGTCTCCCAGAACGCTCAGTGGGGGTGGCAGCACGGGCTGGCTAACAACAGGGTCGTGTCCCTGAAACCCAGGCCCCCCTCTCTCGGACGCTCCAGACTGGAGGGGCTTTGTCCGGGCGGTAACGGCGTGTCCACTCAACCCTGATGGGCCAACCCTGGGTGCTGGTCAGCAGGCAGCCCGGGATGGGGGTTGGGTATAGCAGGGGTGCTGCGGCCACCACATGTCCTGGGTCCCTCCTGCAGACCAGTGGCTGGAAAAGCCAGATGTGTATAAGAGACAGGGGCAGCCCTGCCTCATAACCAGGCCTCTGCCAGATTGGGCCTCTGAGAAGAGCTGGAG